>JAJJMC010012636.1:1422510-1490437 GCA_023531435.1 Papaver californicum
CCTTTCTTTGATTAAAGTGAGACAGTTACTTAGATCAGGGTAACTGAAGAGATGGTGAGGTACGTGTTAAGTAAATAGCCAAGGAGAATTGCTTTAAAAGTGGGTTTTGACTATTGAGTTGTCCATTGGTTAGCCCAACAGTCATGGGGCTAATGTTAATACCTGAAAAATGACTCCCCATGGATATGGGGAGTCACTTTTACTAGATGGGCTTAAGTTCATCATCACCTTAGGAATCTAAGGGTCAAGCCCAAGGACTTAGGAATATGGCCATATAAGTATGAGGATAGGAGAGGAATAAGAGGGTAAGTTGAGGGTAAGAATGAAAAAATGGCAATTTAGCAATAATAAAAGATTAAAGGGGTGCATGTGTACAAGAAGATTAAGGGAGAAAGTCTATAAAAAGAAAAGAAATAATACTAGGAAATGATCTTTTTTCCCCACCAGACACGTAGAAAGAAGGGTGTAGTCCTTGTTGTGATTAGGACTAGTCTCCTTTTACAAGTTTACCCCAAAACAGATACGATACATCAACATCGAACGATTCTGGTAAAAATTCAGGAATTTGATTCGCTAAAAGTAAGATTGAAAAACGTAAATCAATCAAAAATGCTATTACAAGTATGGGTTTGTATAGATTTACCTTGTAGATCGAGCGAGATGGGAGATCCGTGATAGGTGACAATCGTGTTGAACGATTCTACATAATCGACCTTTAACTCCTCACATATCCAACGATTCTAACTAGTCTTTATTTTGGAAAAAAATCCCCAATAGTAGAATCTACACAAGTGAACTGACTTATGTAACGATTCTCGCATTCAGCAAAGCGCAGTTCTTCTGGACACTTGCTCGACTAGAATCGTTACATAGTGCAACATAGATCGAACAATTATTCGACCTACCAATTTCCCCAAAATTGAACCAAAATCGGTAGTTGTTCATGACCATAACTGCCGATTCTGGTTCGTAAATTCTGAGAGGAGGTGTAATCGTTGGTTATGATGTCATCGTAACCAATGATTCTGGGTTATACGAAGTCTAAAAAATTGGTCAAAATTTGTAAAAAAATCACTTTTTTTGGAGACTATAGACTACAAATACATGTGTGGAGATCCCAAGAACGTATACCTGACGTTTGGAAGCATTAAGATGTTCGTTTTTCCGCGTTGAATCTTCAATTTCTTGATAAAAATCCTCATCTATGCTTTGGTTCACACGTTCTTGTTCGTCCAACAAAAACCCCAAATTAATGATTGAAAGCACGATAATCTTATTTGGGATACGTAGATGCACCCGCTTCTTCTTCACCACTAGAATATACATCGATACATTCAGATTTCATCTTTGCTACCAAAGCCCCAAAACCCCAAAACCCTAATTTTCCTCAAGTTCTTCTCCTTCTTCTTCAAAATTTCAAAAAAATGTCTACTCTAATTCTTATAATCTAACACTAACTATAATCTAATTTTAATCACCAACTAAATTTAACTTATATTTAAATTAACTAACACTAATCAAGTATATTAGTTAATAACATAAATGGTTGGATAAGAAGTTTTTTTTTATATGATGATCCTATTTTATCTTTTAGTAGTAGGTCCAAAATAAATATCGTAGACCCAATATAGTTAGGTAAATATATCCTTATGGAGATCTTTTAAATGGTATGGAATGGATATTTAAACTTATACCGTTAACCGATAAAGATGTTTCCTAATCGGTCATGTGGTTTACTAATCGGTCCTGTGCTTTTTTTTTTAATGCAATGTAACAGGTCATGTGCTATTTGAATCCAATGGTATGCTCTAAAAACAATACTACTAAAACAGGGTCAAATAACTTTCGTAGCATGCAGTCTATAAATAATTGACCTCGTTGATCCTTAATTTCTGAAAGTAAGAATTACCAAGCTTCATTGATATAAGTTGGGCTATTTTCATTAACCTGTTAATTAATAGTTGGCCGTGCAAAGACCTCATACACAAATTATCATTTCAACTCCCCATTTTAAAAGGAACAGGTTACCCCTTGTTGAGTTGCACACATACATTGTAAAAGAAAAGTTGTTGTCTTGATAACTTTCATAATTTGGGATCTTATTTCCTATATTTAGGCAGTCATTTTAGAGACTTCAACGATTTTAACTGGTTTCTTCATGTATATTTTGGACAATATCCACACCGGATATCCATGAAGAGCGTGAGTCGATCAAACTCAAAAAGAGCTGGAGTTGTGAGTCAATCTAACTCTGAAAGCGTTGGACCGAGTATTAAAACTCACGAAAATATACGCTAGGTCTTGTACCCTTGAAAAGCGTGAGTCAATCGAAACTTTATACTGGGTCGAGATAATCATGAAGTGTTAACCATGGTCGTCTTAAAGTTTTGAGGTCCTTTTAAGAAATCTTAAAATATAACTTTTCTTTTTGTATTATCAAGTTACGGATAAAATTAAAATTTTATTTTAGGAGGATACATATTTTTATATAAAAAACAATAATGTATATCTGTTAGGCGGCTGAAGTCCACCCAAATGGCGCCTAAAGTCCACCCAAATGGTTTCAATACTTTTAGCTAGACTTTGGATTCCAAACTTATACTTAACATAACATATTCCCAAAAACATTTGTAAATATTTTTAAAATCTAAAATTTATTGGCACTTATAATTATTATAAAATAACAATTATAATTGTTACTGTCGCCTGTAATATAAATAACTATGATAAAATTATTTAATAACTCCTATGACTATCACAAACTGACTACTAACTAAATATAAGCTTAAAAGAAAAAATAAAAAAAACAAACTAAAAAAATAGATAAAAGTTTTGGAGCCCAATAATTTGGGGCTTTAGCAATGGCCTAGCTGGCTTACCCTCTGAGACGGCCCTGGTGTTAACATTAGATAACCAGCAAATAATCATTGAAGTAGTCAGGATTCAGGGGTGGAACCAAGCATAGTTTAGGCTACTAACTACTAAGAAGATTTGAAATGAATTCTATGCCTATCTGCATTGCGGCGTTGGAAGTTACACTCAAAATCTTTAGCAGCTAAAGACCAACAACACAACATATGAATGGCCTTCTGAATGCTAACATTATGGTTGTTGATCTTGCCCTTAAAATTTCTTGCGAATTTGAGGGCCACCAAAAACTAATTAGGGACTACTAATAAAACAAAATAATATCATTTTGAAGTAATCTCAATACATCTCTTATCTATATAATTTATATAATGGCTAATCTACCCTTGTTTAATTCATGTTAATTTTGATTAATTAGTTGATTAATTAGGTTATTAGAAAATTATTTGAGTTAGTTTTGGATTAGAAATCGAGAGTGTTTTAGATTGATTTTTCGAGTTATAGTTTTTCACAATCGGTAGTATCGTGATTTATTTTCATTCTGATTGTACAATCGGTAGTTTAATGGAGTACTTAAACTACCGATTATAACTGTTGTCTCAAATTGAATTTTTCAAAACCTTCCAAAATCGATAACTCTTCATCTTTCACAATCGGTAGGAATTGAAAATTTATATCTACCGATTGTAGACATATAATGAATTAAACTTTTACATTTTTAACTTTGTAATCGGTAGTTTAAAGATCAATTTTATCTACCGATTATAATGGTTTTGTTGTCCATGACTTTTATTGCAACAATCGGTAGTTAGTGAACATAAATAACTACCGATTGTCGATAATCGGTAGCACGAGAAATAAATAACTACCGGTTGTACGTAATCGGTAGTTTAGAAACATAGTTATCTACCGAATATGTCGATTTTACTTAACATCTAACTTCATAATACTATTTCAACATCCGGAGAAAAACTTGTTCAAATAAACTTACTACACATTGTTCATTAAACATGTTTTTAAAAAACTAAAAACATCCGAATTAAACGAAACAAAACACATCATAGAAGTTCAAATTGATCAATCTTATTGATCTCATGAAATTCTTCCACTCCTTGTTACTTTGGACTTGGTCCTAGTTTCAACCGGCTTCTTCTTCTTCTTCTTCTCATCCCCCTTTGGATCAGCCCGAAGTGGACCTATGTACTCTCCAGCTTCATTGTAGTATGGGTTTATGCTTGAAAAGTCTTTGTCCCTTAAAATGCACCGAGGATCCAAAACATAGCAAGTTGTCTCGGAATCGGTTGACGAATTGATTTCAATGGTTTTGGACTCCTGTATCACCATATTTTCCTTTCCCTTCTTTGGTTGTTTAGTTAAAGATTTTGGATCCATTTTCAATGGAGTACTTAAGGGTAAAAGGAGTAGAAGAATCGGTAGAGGAAAAGAAATGAAAAAAGTTGATGTTTTAGTTGAGAATAGGTTGAGCCACTAATTTCTTCGAAGTTGGAGAGTTAAAATGTATTGGATGTGCATAAATGAGAAGAGGTCACCCTCCTTATATAGATTATAGTCTTAACGACTTTTTTTTTCAAAAAAAAAACCCGTTGAGGCCTGGTGTAGCAAGAGTGTATAGAAAATATGTACACTAAATTCGAACTAATATAAAGAATCAGAAGTTTTGGGTACACCATAATCTACCGATTCTCACAATCGGTAGTTTAAGAAATTATTGAACTACCGATTATAATAAGTAGCCCCAAATTGGATTTTTATTTTTTTTATAAATCATTTCATTGAATCGAAAATGCATACATCGCGTAACATTAAAGGAAATGAAATATAATAAATCAGTAGATTACACTTAAACACTTAAGCAAACCTATTATCAAACCTTCAACGGGTCGTATGACGACCGGGACGACGTTCTTCACTTCTTCGGAGAATAATCAACACAAAAGGATTGTATTCTTCCATCACCCTTAGGATCTCGAGATGAGGTTTGTACCTGAAATCTGAACGTTTCCATCTTCTCCATTCCTCCAGAAATCTAGTAACAACTTCATCATCATTTTCATTCCTAATTCTTCTTTCATTCACCTTAGCGGTTAAAGAAGAAAATTCTAGTACTTCCCTTGTGATTTCCATATATCGAAAAAAAAGGCCTGCTTTGTTCCGGTTGTTGGGGTTACCGGTTTCGTTTCAAAAGTTAGCATGGATATGTTCTAACCATTGCATGATCATTGAACCATTCATCCGACGTTCATGACCCCTTGCTGGATAATGTAATACTATGTTTCGACATAGGGATAAATCTTCTTCTAGGGTAAAATTCTCTGCATTAAGCCTAAAATTTTCATAACCCGACATTACATGAAAACAAGAGATTAGAAATTTTCTCTGAAATGTAAAAGATGTGGATTTGAAATGAGAATGATAGATATAAATTCATTTATTTATAGGTGTATCAGAATACAAATTATAGCCGTTGATCAACAATAACAATTCAGAACGGTAACAAAATTGGAATTCGATTTTTTTTGAAAAAATTCAACACTTTGTACAAGCACAATCGGCAGTTCTAAAAAATCTTAAACTACCGATTTTAATAAGTAGCCCCAAATTGGAAATCCAATTTTTTTGTAAAATTTCAACATTTTGTCTTGGTACAATCGGTAGTTTAAGAATTCCTAAAACTACCGATTATAATAAGTAGCCCCAAATTCGAAATCCAATTTTTTTGAAAAATTTCAACATTTTGTCTTGGTACAATCGGTAGTTTTAGAATTCCTAAAACTACCGATTATAATAAGTTGCCCCAAATTGGAAATCCAAATTTTTTGCAAAATTTCAAAATTTTGTCTTGGTACAATCGGTAGTTTAAGAATTCCTTAAACTACCGATTATGATAAGTAGCCACCAATTGGAAATCCAATTTTTTTGAAAAATTTCAACATTTTGTCTTGGTACAATCGGTAGTTTAAGAATTCCTAAAACTACCGATTATAAGTAGCCCCAAATTGGAAATCCAAATTTTTTTAAAAATTTCAACATTTTGTCTTGGTACAATCGGTAGTTTAAGAATTCCTTAAACTACCGATTATGATAAGTAGCCCCAAATAGGAAATCCAAATTTTTTGAAAAATTTCAACATTTTGTCTTGGTACAATCGGTAGTTTAAGAATTCCTTAAACCACCGATTATAATAAGTAGCCCCAAATTGGAAATCCAAATTTTTTGAAAAATTTCAACATTTTGTCTTGGTACAATCGGTAGTTTAAGAATTCCTAAAACTACCGATTATAATAAGTAGCCCCAAATTGGAAATCCAATTTTTTGAAAAATTTCAACATTTTGTCTTGGTACAATTGGTAGTTTAAGAATTCCTTAAACTACCGATTATAATAAGTAGCCCCAAATTCGAAATCCAATTTTTTTTTGAAATATTTTAACATTTTGTCTTGGTACAATCGGTAGTTTAAGAATTCCTTAAACTACAGATTATAATAAGTAGCCCCAACTTGAAAATCCAATTTTTTTGAAAAATTTCAACATTTTGTCTTGGTACAATCGGTAGTTTTAGAATTCCTTAAACTACCGATTATAATAAGTAGCCCCAAATTGAAAATCCAAATTTTTTGAAAAATTTCAACATTTTATCTTGGTACAATCGGTAGTGTTAAGAATTCCTTAAACTATCGATTATGATAAGTAGTCACAAATTGGAATTTTTTTGAAAAATTTCAACATTTTGTCTTGGTACAATCGGTAGTTTAAGAATTCCTAAAACTACCGATTATAATAAGTAGCCCCAAATTGAAAATCCAAATCTTTTGAAAAATTTTAACATTTTGTCTTGGTACAATCGTTAGTTTTAAAAAATCTTAAACCATAAACGGTAATTCTTAAACTACCGATTACTGATGAATTTACTCAATCAGTAGTTTGTTCAAACTACCTAACTACCGATTGTACATGTAAAATTTGAAGAACATAACTTGTTAAAAATAAATCGATGGCAAATCAAATTATAACTCAAAAAAAGTACATATAATCATCTCAAATGTTATACCTTAAAACCGGAAACTGCATATTGGAACAACAACAACCGAGGCGTTAATGAAAATTGGATGGCGCAGCAGTCCACCGATTCTTGGTGGAACCGTTTGTTTCAGATTTTTGTCGCCTTAAACGGAAATGAATTTCAGAGAACGCCCAGAGACGTTAGGACAAGGTATGCGGAGTTGTTCGAACGGTTGGAACACTTGAAAGAGGAAATGAGGTTGAGATTCCGAGATCGTCCCACCGAATCGCCTGTGGAAAGAGTAAGCGTTTTACGTTAACAAATCGTTCATTAAAAAGAGTTTTCAAACATTCAAACTTATAATTGATTTGTGTTTTTCAGTGGGTGATGGCTCTCCAGCAATATGAAAATAAGCATGAGAGGAGTTTATGCATGAGGATTGCTATCGGATTTTGGAAGAACTTCCCTTGTTCGGTTTCAACCTATATGCTTAAGTGTATTTCATTTCCTGTAATGTTACGCTCTGGATCCCTTTTAGATTCAATGAAATGATTTTACGTTCAACTGTTTTACAAAACCAATTAACTAATATAATCACATTGTTCACAAAGTACATTAAACTCACCCAATTATTCATAATCGGTAGTTAAAAAATCAACTTAACTACCGATTGTGCATAATTGGTAGCTCGGGCTTTACATAACTACCGATTGTGCATATGAACACACTACAATCGGTAGTTACATAAAAATAATAATTTCTGATTATGTGTACATTTGCATCCAGTAGAATAATCGGTAGTTATGTGTAAAAATAACTACCGATTGTGTTGGATGTTTTTCAGTATCACTAACTTGCTAAATCGAAAGTTTAACACTATACGAAACTACCGATTACCACTAAATTTTTATCCAGTAATACAATCGGTATTTTATGACTAAACATAACTCCCGATTGTGCATGTAGTTCATGGACAATGAAGAACAACACAATAATCGGTAGTTAACACAAACACGAAACTACCGATTATTGATGCGTCGGAAAACCGACTTTGTTTTACCGCAAGCGCACAGTGCCGAAAGATGTAGACAAGAGCAAATACGATTCGTTCCCACGAGGAGTTTGTATTAAAATATTTTTTTTAGGTTTTTTATAAAGAATTAAATTAACTAATGAATTAAGATTATTTAATAAAGTTTGAAAACAATAAGAGGAAAACGTTAAGGTTAAGGTTCCGGGAATTCGTTGTAGATTAGGGTTTAATTCCGTTCGTCACATAGGGTCTCAATTTTACTCATGTACAGTAGCAAATCTAGCTACTAATACACGAAAGATTTTTCGTTTAAGAATTGAAGAAAGAATTTTCAAAAAGAATTGTTTGTTCTCAACCTAAGGTATAATTTTGAAGTACTAAGTATACGTGGCATAACGAGTAAAAAATTATTCATAAAAACGACTTCATACGAGGTTTCAACGAGTCCTTCTACTAATCAAAAAATGAACTATACATGGCATAAAACATGAAAAATCATCGAGAAGGTAAAACGTTGATAGAGAGACAAAATAATAATATTTAGTTCATACAGTTGAAAACCCTAATTTTGAAACACAAAGAAAACCATCTCTACAAGTTCATCTTTTCGCCATAACAAGAGAATTAGCTCAACATGACTTTCTCAAAAAACCATAAAAATTAATAAAAGAAATACAACTAACCGATATCTCTCTGTTCGTGAAGTTGTCCTCCTCTCCAATTTTCTGTCCATGAAGGCCTGTTCTACGTGAGTTTCTGTCTCCCAAGGTATATCTATGTCTATCTCCCTTTGTATGTGAAGGTGTACGTGAGTCTCTATTTATAGAGGCCAAATCACCGCCTCTTTTTTCTTTCCGTCCAAGACACAGATTCAATCACCGATTTTAAACTCTAGAAACAACACGAAGTCGGCTGCTCAATCCATTCCTTAAAAACCTCACACACGCTTTAACCAAATCCTAGTTTTTCTTCATTAAAAACTCCGGTCTTTCTGTTCTTCCCTTACTTCTCTCTCAAGCCTTGCCAAACTAAACTCCACCAGACTCGACTATGAAAACCAACAGTTTTTTTTGAGTAACACTGTCAGGACTCGAACTCCATTGTCACAGACTCCTCTTCGACTCAAACCTTGCCCTGACTCGACATCCTCAACTCTCCAACTGACTTTGTTTTTCTTCTCATCATTGCCATAGCTCCAACAAACTCAGGCTACACCGAGAACTATATTCTCTTCCACAGACTCGACTGCCTATCTCGATCCTCTAACAGTTCCAACAATCACTAACTCTGCTACCATCAATCACGAGCAACAACGTCACATCATCAAACTCATCAACCATTGATTCGAGCTCAATCTTCATCTTCACGTCAACAGCCTCCAACAACCTTTCTCATCACTGCCATGGCTAACTTTCACCTGTTGTGGCAAAAGCATCCAGGACCACAACTCATTCATCTGTCGCTGCAATCAATAACCAAACCATATACTTAAACATCAACATCATCTCGCTGCACCCTTCAAAATCGATATCAACCATTAACAGTCACCATGATCATCATGATGATCAATCACATCATTCTTTCACGTCTTTTATCATCACTGCCACCTTCAACTCACAGACCCGAGCTTCAATTTCTCCTCAACCAATTCTTGTACAGCAAAGAAAATTCACTATCGAAGCCTAATTCATCTTCTCTACCTCTTGTTAGGAAATAAAAGGAGGACGAAACGTGTAAGATGATTAAGGAAAGAAGCAGTGGTTCTAAGAAGAACGAGAAGCACACAATCAAAGCCGTATGAAAGGATCGATTAAATTACAGATGTGAAAGACTGAATAAATCCCTGCATGATTGACACATAAGATCGGGAAAATAGTATCACACTGACCGAAACAAATAGCATTAAACGCTTATTGAACGGGAAAGTAAGAGTAATAAATGAACATGGAACGGGAAAGTAAAGGCAATAATTACTTTTAGTACTTTAACCACATGAAGAGCATGACCTGTCAACCATACAATCATCCCGATCTAAAGATAATAAGGAGAACGAAAGAAGGTATCAGGACAAGAGGGACCCATTAGATAATCTATAAATAGAAGAGATCATTCAACAAAGAGGGGATCGGTCAATTGAAAGAAGAATAGGCTAAGGAAGAGTAATCAGAGAAGAAAGAAAAGATCATTAGGTATGTATTTATTGAGTAAGATACTATTTAAAAGTTTCACTATCATGATTCATCTTCTATACATATAAAGATTATGAATTAAATATTGAATTAGAGACTGTATTTTGATCAAATGTTTGATTTGTAAATCAATGGTTAATTGAAACCTTTCTAATTAATTGATTTTAAAAATGATTCTGTGTATCAAAATATTAGTTAAAATCTTTCTATTTACTGTATTTTATCAAATTATTGGTTGTTCATGTCAATGGGAATTTTGGCATAAACAATTTGGCGCTAGAAACAGGGACAGTGTCAAGGATTTATCCTACCTGTTCAAGAAAAATGGATTTTTCTGTTATATATGTATTTCAAAAAGTAAAGAAATTTAGTATAAAGAATTTGATAGTTCTATGCAACATTCTGGCTTAATTTAATCTTTGCCAACAAGTGATTTCTATTGCATAATAACCTATATGTGATATGCAAAAGGGAAATTGTATGTCATTGAAAAGAAAAAGTTTTAAGTTTGAATGAATCTGTTTAAATGTTTGATTTCCTTTTATATGAATTTTAAAAGATTCATGGTAGATGATACAAATTATTTTACTAAAAGTATAGATAGATTTCTAAAAGGTCAGTAAATTAGTGCCCGACTCATTCTTTATTAAATAATTATTAGAAATTATGTGACTAACTTTTGAAAGATCATTAGAATTCAAGAGAGAAAAGAAACAATCAAGAAAAAAAGAATCCAGAAGAAATATGTCTCAAGAAGCAGGCTCTGGAAATCAAGACAGTAACGTCAGACAAAATTATAGACAAAGGGAAGAAGAGAGTGAACCATAAAAACAACAGAGTGATTTAGGAAATCATACACCTATTCAGGAATTAACACCAAATACCATTATTCAAAATAAATCGTCACATCATGAGAATTCACGAAATGAAGTAAATCATCTTCAAAATCTGTTGGAAGAAATGAATGAAATAAGAAGAGAACAAAGAGCCAGTAATGATCGAATTGCATTATTAACCAGAGAAAATCAAGCTTTGAAAAATGCGATTCAACGTGAGGAAAGACTAGCAGCAACAGGGTCACGAAGTCAAGAAGAAATTTATGGAAGGCATGTACCCAGAAATGAAAGGGAAAATCAAGATCAGAGAATGGTATTAGTAGGATCATCATCCCGGGCTAGGAGGCAACGGGAAAATCAAGAAATTCAACGTGCACAATGGCAAAAATGTATTGAAGCTATGGGGAAAATGAAAGAAGAAATAAAAGGGTTAAAAATAAAGAAGGAGGAAGAATTGAAGAGGTGCTGAAGGAAGCCAAACGAACACCGCTGACTCAACAGTTGACATGTGTTCCATTGCCAAGAGAATACAGTATCCCTGTATTTGAATGTTATGATTGTACAAAGGACCCGACCTCACACTTAAAATATTATAATCGAGTGATGTCACGATGGGACGGACACGAATCAATAATGTGCCGATGCTTCCCATCAAGTTTGAAAGGTTCAGCATTGTTATGGTACGACAGATTGCCAGAAAATTCTATTCAATGTTACTCACAATTAGTGAGGAAATTTCTCGAGGCATACATGTACAACAAGCCCGTTGATTCGGGAGTGGAAAGACTATATTCCCTTACTCCATGGCCAGAAGAGTCGATTCGGTCATATACGGCCCGATGGCATGCAATTTGCCAATCAATTGGAGATCTAGATTCAAGTACAGGGATCAATCATTATAAGTGGGGAATCGCTGATCGGAGATATCAGCTTTTTATTGAAATTCATCGTAACAATCCCAAAACTGAGGGACAGCTCAGGGAAATAATAGAAACATGTGCAAGATGTGCAAGAACAAGGTCCGAGAAGTAATTCGCGAAATCAAAGAAACATAAAAAGGACAAATTCAATCGAAGTATCACCAGAACAAAAAAAGAAATTCCCTCTTAAATCTGAACCAAGAGAATCAAAACGCCCACGACAAGGGGATAACAAAAATTTTGTTCAACGATTTCAAGAAAGAGTGTTCACAAAACTCAATATATCATATTCTGAATTATTCAAAATCATAAAAAAAACCAGATTTTCAGTGGCCACCATCAAGAGGCAATCATCCTGAGTTCACACAACATTCAAAAGATTATTGTGAGTACCACAGTTATAAAGGGCACACAACAGATAATTGCAGGAATTTTATTATACTAGTACAAAGAATGATTGATGCAGGAGAGTTGGAAGAATTCATTCAAAGACCCGAACCAATAGCAAGACCAGACAAAGGCAAGGCAGTGCATATTCCGTATAACAAACAAACCATTAATATGTTATCATTTTCATAAGAAAGTGATATAGATATGAACGCTGCAATCAATAAAAAATTATGCAAGAGGATTCGGGACCATGAAATTTTTAAAGTATCAGGAAGGATAATGGAAACTTGGGAAGATTGGATGGCATCCCCTTTAAATTTCTCGGCACATGAAGTAAATCAAGAAATTGAGATGCATAATGATCCTTTGGTTCTTACATTGCTAATGTCAGGGTGGAACGTTAGAAAAATTCTTTTGGATGGGGGCAGTTATTTAAATGTGTTGTTTCATGACACATTTTGCAAAATGGGACTAAAAAAAGATCAGTTAATCCCGTCCCGATATGTTATTTATGGGTTCAATGGAATGGCTTCAAGACCCGAAGGAGATATGGATTTGGAAGTATCTGCTGGACCAATTAACATCTTGACAACATTCAGCATAGTGAATGCTCCATCCCCGTACAATGCAATAATCGGGAGACGATGGGTATACAGCTGAAAGGTGTAATTTCAACTTATCATCAATATTTTCGGTTTCCAACACCGCAAGGAGAAATGGAGATAAAGGGAGATCAAGATGATGCAAAGTTTTGTATAATGACAGAAGTAAGAATGAATGAAGAACGTGAACAACAACAGCGGGAAAGGAAGAAAAACCGCAAAATCAAAGCAAAGGAAGAGGAGATAAATCAATACTTGAAAAGAAACATCGAACAAAAAGCAACACATGAATTAGGAGAAAGCAGTAAGAATCAAGAAAATTCAACAAATCGACAATTCGAAGGATCCTCATAGCAATTAAAGGGAACTCCAACTTCAATCGGGAATCCTAAACCAATTTTCACTTCTGTAGAAGAAACTAAAATTATAAATATTGGAACTACAGAATTTCCCAAACAAGTGCGAATTGGAACATTGATGAAAGAAGACATGGAGAAAAGTTTGATCAAGCTACTTCGTGATTTTGTAGATATATTTGCATGGAACATGGAAGACATGCCCGTGATAGATCCAAATATTGTACAACATGAATTACAAATACGTCCCGATGTTATACCATTTCGACAACGGATACGTAAGGTTGCACCGGAGTATCACGATCCAGTAGAAAAAGAGTTAGCAAAGCTTTTAAATGCAGGATTCATTCGTGAAGTACGATATTCAACGTGGATTTCTAATATGGTGATCGTTCCAAAAAAGAACGGTGGAGTAAGAATCTGTATATACTTCACCAATTTAAATAAGGTATGTCCGAAAGATAGTTATCCACTTCCCAACATTGATCAGTTGGTAGATATTGTAGAAGGCCATGAGGCATTATCTTTTATGGATGGTCAGTCGGGATATAACCAGATTGCACTTGCAGAAGCTGATCAAGAACATACGGCATTCTTCACTCCACGGGGGTTGTATTGCTATACTAGGATGCCATTTGGATTACGAAACACGGGAGCAACATATCAACGACTGGTTGATGCAATATTCAAACCTTGGATCGGGCAAATTCTAGAAGTTTATGTGGATGATATGTTGGTAAAAAGTAAATTATCTATCAATCATCTACAAGACCTCACTGAAGTTTTTGGTGCATTACGAAAATACAAGATGAAAGTTAATCCGGAAAAAATGTTTTTTTGGTGTTACTTCGGGACGTTTTTTGGGTTATTTGGTTACAAAAAATGGAATTGAAGTTGCTCCAGCAAAGATTCAAGCAATAACAGATATGCCATCACCTAACAACATTAAAAGTATACAGAAATTAAATGGATGTTTGGCCGCTTTAAGCAGATTTATTGCTAGATCATCAGAACGGCGCAAACCCTTTTTTGATATACTTAAGAAGAAAAATAAATTTGATTGGAACGATCGATGCGAACAAGCTTTCCAAAACATAAAAATGCATCTGGCTATATTACCAGCATTACAGAAGCCGAAACCTGAAGAAATATTAACTTTGTACATAGCGGCAACGGAAGATGCAATCAGCGCAGTGATGGTATGTACTAATGAGATAATAGAAAAACCAATATATTACATCAGCAAAACCCTTAATTCAGCAGAAAAAAATTACACTAAAATCGAACAACTCATTTTATCATTGGTCTTTGCCACTCAGAAGTTACGTACCTAATTTCTCACACATTATATTCGTGTCCCGAGCAAGGCACCGTTACAATCAGTATTAAAGAATACAGGAAAAGTAGGAAGGATCTCAAAATGGAACGCCCAGCTAGAACAATTCAAAATCATTTATGAGTTGCAAATCGCATAAAAATCTCAAGTTTTAGCTGACTTCCTTGCGGATTTCCCGATTGAAGAAGAATATGAAATTCAAGGTCCGATAGGTGGAAAAAAAGAAATTAACTTATTTAAAACTTTTTCACTAAAATTTTCATCACTTTAATAATTTATTTTTTATTTGTATATATATGTTAAAGGATTACCAGGATGCGAGGAACAGGACCCACAAGATATTCTGAACTCAACAAATTCTCAAAGGTGGAAAGTCTTTGTTGATGGGTCCTGAAATAAGGAAGGAGCGGGAATTGGCATTGTGATTACTGCACCAATGGGAGGACGAATGACACATTCATTTCGTCTTGAGTTTGAAGAACATACAAATAACATAGTAGAATATGAAGCTGTGGTTCATGCTCTAAAACTCATCATCGAGATAGAAATCAGCAATGTTCGACTCACAAGTGATTCACAATTGATAATTCGACAAGTCGAATTAAAATATCAAACACTTGATGAAGATTTAGCACAATATAAAAACCTTGTTCAAACCTTAGCAAATCAAATCCCAAACATTATTTTTCGGCATCTGTCCCGAGACAAAAATCGACATGCTGATGCACTGGCATTCATTTCCTCCATGGTAAATGATCCTAATATCACAGCTATAAAAATCGGAAGAATATATGAACCATCTATACAGTAGCACTTAATAACATAGAAGAAGATGTGATAGAAGAAATTAATGATCCCGCAATACAAAATGCCGCACCTATGCCTCAACAAGTAGATGATCAACCAAATGAACCATATTGGAGGATTCCGATTCATCAATATCTAAAAGATAAAATATTGCCTTCAAATTCTAAAAAAACGAGAAAAATTCAACTCAAATCGGATAATTACCAGCTTCGGGATGGTATTTTGTATCGTAAATCATTCCTCGGGCCATTATTCCGATGCTTATCACAAAAGGAAGGATTACAGATACTCAAAGAAATACATTATGGAGATGCGAGAAACCACAGTGGAAGACGTTCACTCGCATTAAAACCTAAAATCCAAGGTTATTATTGGATATCCATGCTTAAGGACTCAAAAAACATGGTACGAAGGTGTGAAGAATGTTCGCAAAGAAAATCAAAGCACCTGCCACAGAGCTTAATTCTATACTCAGTCCATGGCCATTTGCGAAATGGGGGGTAGATATTGTTGGTCCGTTAGTTGAAGGGACCAAAAAGAGAAAATATTTAATTATGGCCACCGATTATTTTACCAAGTGGGTAGAAGCTAAAACATTAGCTCGAATCAGAGACATCGATGTGTTCACATTTTTATTTGAAAATATCATCTGCAGATTTGGGATTCCAGCAACCATAATTTCTGATAATGGAAAGCAATTTCAAGGAAAGAACATTGATATGCTGTTTGAAGCATTTAACATTCATAAACACAAATCCACACCATTCTATCCCCAGAGTAATGGACAAGATGAATCCACAGATAAAACAATCGCAACAAATTTGAAGAAAACATTGGATGGACATTACAAACAATGGTGTGAACAATTGCATAACACATTATGGGCGTATCGTACTACAAGAAAAGAATCCACTGGAGAGTCACCATTCCTTCTTACCTACGGGACAGAAGCAGTTATACCAACAGAAGTCATTCTACCTATAACTAGAACAGAAGCATGGGAGAAAAATTTAAATTCAGATTTAATGTTACAAAAGTTAGATGATTTAGAAGAAAAAAGAGAGGTGGCACTCCAGAAAATGGAAAATTATCAAAGAAAGTTGGAACGAAATTACCACAAAAGGTCAAGTCACGAAACTTTGTCCAAGGACAATATGTTTTACGAAAAATTACGGAATACCATCGGGACAAAAGTGTAGGGAAGCGCGCACCAACCTGGGATGGTCCGTACATAATACAAGCATCAACAGGACAAGGATCATACTATCTTCGGAATATGCAAGGATAAATCTTACAACATCCATGGAACGCACAATACTTAAAACTTTATTATCCATGATTAACAGTATAACTATGGTGACCAATACAGGTATACAAATTTTTATTCAATACTTTATCTAATGATAAGATTTTTTATGAAGTTATACTTAAAATAACAGTCAATTCCAGGAACACCTTATTCTGGAAAACGCTATGATTGGCGACATAATCAAAATTCAATTCCAGGAACACCTTATTCTGGAAAACGCTACGATTGGCGACATAATCAAAATTCAATTACTCCAGGAACACCTTATTCTGGAAAACGCTACGATTGGCGACATAACCAAAATTCAATTCCAGGAACACCTTATTCTGGAAAACGCTTCGATTGGCGACACAATTACTCCAGGAACATCATATTCTGGAAAACGCTTACGATTAGCAATACAATCGTAATGTAAACAAAAAGGTAAATGTCCTTATAGAATTTTAATAATTATGAGATTCTAATAAAGAAGGAATACCTAATTTATGGTTACATTTTCAGAGTATGTTCGGGACCAACCCTGTATCTTACCCCTGGCCCGGGTTTGTTTCGTATGTGTGGGATCTCGAATTACATGTTTTGAGGTATATATACTTCGATCCATTGTACTCATGAAACAATATGATTAACCTAAAGATTTCGTAAATGTCATCTCTTATGCAGGAACAATATTAAAAGCATATCCAAGCACAATAGAAGAAAGTCACAAAATGAAGTTTCCAACTAAAGTATATCAAAAATCAAGATACAAAAGGATCGGGACATAAGAAAAGAATATCAAAAGATGAAGCTATGAGCATTAGAACAAAGAACAAGTACAACTAGGCTTCAGAATTGGTGCGTCGGGACGGTTGAGAAGGAACCTTCGGGACAGTAGCGCGACCATTCAATACAGAAGGATCGGCTTGAGCACGATCCAAGGCAACATTAAATGGCATTGCAATTTTTGCCTTGGCATCTTGTCTCACCCAACTTGTATAAGCACGCCCGTAATCAATTTCTGATTGAAGATCTTTAATTTTTTGGTGATATTTTTCTACTTGTTTACCCAGTAGGTTCTTTGATCTTTTTCAGCAGTTAATTCCTTTAATAGCTCATCAGATTTTGATTGCTCTTTTACAATTTCTGTTCACGAGCTTCGAGCTTAGAAGTCTCAACATTCAAACGAGATTGCAAATCCCGAAGCTTTAGTACACTAAGAGCTACGTTCTTTTCCGAAGTCTTCAACTCTTCAATATATTTGTTATTGTGCTGTTCGCAACACTGAGTTCAGCCTCTGCTATTGTTACTCGTGCATTACTTGAGATTTTGCGTTTCCTTAAAGCTTTTCCAATAATTATTATGTGTGTTTCCCATGTGGCAATACAAACAAGACATCTTTTTTTATTTTTCCTTAAAATTAGGGAGGAAAAAATATCAATCTCCACAGTATTGTATTTGACCTTTTTTTTTATTAATATAAATTTTATTTTCAACAACTTAAGATTTTAAGCCCATCCTACATGTCTTTTGGAATATGTGAAGAAGAAACCGCATCATGATTTTCTTATGTTGCAGGCCAGTTACGAACCTATATCAGTTAGACGAGGAAGGAGAAAAAGACTAATTAACTATCTGTATATATGATAAACTCATTTAAAAAAGAACATATCACATGGTCTCACTGTCAGGGAGAGAAAGAAAGACGGAAACAAGGGCAATTTAATCATTGAGGGTTGCATATGCAATGATAATCAGAAGTTTAAGCTTTGATCGAATCTCTAATTTTAATTGTTAATTGGAATCTAGATAGAATTTACCAGGTGAATACTTTCTCAAAACTTTTACTTTTAGTTCTTAATTTTTTCTTTCCTTAAGTCGGACTTTCTCTACCATGATTTCCTAGTCCTAATCTCTTAACTTTTTTATGGGTAACTAATCTCCTGTCACTCCTCAATGAGTTTACAGTTTGTTCCCTCCCTCATGGCGTTTGCCTATTTGTATATTGTGATTAATGCGTTTGCAGATTATGGTTCCAAGCTCGTTGTAGCAATAGTTGATTGCATAGAGGCCAGTATGGTATTGAAGATGACAATCAAAACTGAGTCAGTACCTCAAACGAGACCCGACTCAAGTCTGTATCTCATATTCAAAACCCGATTTAGAAGTAAATTCAAAACTAGTCAAACTGCATTAATTCTGATTTGTAGTTTCCTTTTTTTCCTCCTCACGCCAATATTCGGTTACCAAAATCAGCCTACTGAAAATCAGTTTCCAATTATTTTGCTTCAAAAATACTCTCTCTTCACCTTTCAAGATTATGTCCTCTTAAAGATCCATAGTACCTTTATCCTTCACTGGCATTATCAAAGTTTTTGCCAATACTGCTGTACCTCTATCCTTCACAGTTATTACCAACGTTGTTACCGCTGCTGCAGTTCTCACAAGCATTATTCCTCTTTACCTATGAATTCTGAAAATACAAACCAAGTCAATGACCTTGTATCTAAATTCACGAAGGCTACTATAGAACTAGGTGACACCAATGAAGTAGTAGTTTTTGATAGTGACATTCATAAGGAAATCAGAGAAGATTCTGAGTGGGAAGATTGTCTTATTGGAAAAATAATCTTAGAAGGAAGAATCAGTCACAAAGTGGTAGAAAAGATGATTAAATTTACCTGGCCTTTCATAGGCAAGGAAGACCTCAAAATAGTGGAAATTGATCCTAACATAATGATCTTCAGGTTCAGTAACTGGGAGCTTCTTGATCTAGTTTGGCAGTCAAGACCATGGAACATCAATGGCCATCTGCTAGTTATTCATGAATATATTCCATAGAAGATTTACATAAACATCGATTGGGAATTCCAATGTTTTTGGATACAACTTAAGGGACTGCTACCAGAACATATGAACCCAGAATCTGTAAAAAGAATGGGTGAAATAATGGGAGAAGTTATTTCTATTGATCCTAAGGATGCTATCCCTACTCTAGGTGAACCGGTTAAAGTTTGTGTCAATATCGATCTGACAGACCCCCTGAGAAGAGGAGTGAAATCTCTGACTAATGCTGGTGTTACAAGATGGATTAAGTATTTCTATGAAAAGCAACCAAACAAGATATGCACTGAATTTTCATTATTAACCACTTTAAAGAAGCTTGCAAGGATGCAAATGAATATCTGGTCAAGGCGCATGAAAAACCTTATTTGTTTGGTAACCCTAGAAGTAACAGAGGTTTTCAAGGCGTTAAAGCTTCCCGCACCACCCCTAGTACCAAAAGTAACTACAAGAAACCAGGAATAGTGACAGTTTTTGTCCCTCCAAAGGATGGTGTCGCTGTTAACATGGACTTTCTGAATGCTAGTACATCTGATGACAACTCTGCTTCCACTAGAATTGGCAAGAGACTTCGTAATTCTGAAACCTCAGTTGTCAGTAACCCTCTTTTCCTCACCAATGTCACTACCAATGGTCTTTATGCATCAACACCTACCACTCAAATGGTCACAATAAGGGAGGTGCATGCTCGTAACACTACTGAGGAAAAATCATCATGTATTTAATTTTCATCCCCATACTCTTTTCACTTTCGCAAAAATTACTTTTTGGTTTTTAAGAGGGACTATTAGCACTGTTCTAGTATTATATTCTATTTACTTTTCTTTTTTATATACTGCTTTTATCTTTACTATCATAAGAGATTCTTGTCAATGTTTAAAAACTACCAAAAGATTTCCTATTTCTTTCTGGTTTTTTCTCATCGGGCGTCCCCAATTCCATTTTTCTATCAACATCATGAAAGTTATGTCGTGGAATTTTCAAGGCCTCAGAGACCCTAGTATTAGAAATCATCTTAAAGACTTAATCAGAACCCAAAATCCAGACATTATTTTTTTTATGTGAAACCAAATTAGATGCTAATAAAATGAATACTCTCCTGGCTACCTATAGATACCCAAATATTAGATATATTTCTTCGGTAGATTCTTCTGGTGGTATAACTCTAATGTGGAAGAATGGATTCTCCTGTGAAGTTATGAGTAGTGAAAATAACATGCTTCATGTACTTATTCAAGATAATTTCAGTCATCCAGAATGGCTTCTTTCCCGTATGTACGGGTACTGTAGTCTGTCTAAGAAGAAAACTCAATGGGAATTCATTAAAGAACTGGGTTCCAATATTAATCAGCCTTGGTGTTTAATTGGTGATCTTAATATTCATCTGCTTAACTCTAGTATCTCTACTTCTTCATCTAGTGATGGTGGGTTAATGGTATTCTTCATTCTGTGGGATTAGAGGATATTGGTTTCACTGGGCATGAGCACACTTGGACTAGTAACAATTTGGGTACTGGTAGGAGGAGATCCAGAATTGACATGGCTTTGGGGAACATTTATTGGAATATCTCCTTTCCTTCTTCAAAGGTGATTCATCTCAATCAACATGGCAGTGATCACTATCCCATAATGTTGGTTACCGATTACAATCAACCAAAAATGTGGAAGCCTTTCAAATTCTTCAATACCTGGTTAAATGAAAAAACTTGTGCAATGGAGATAGCCAAGGCTTGGGACATTATTATTCAAGGGTCTGCTGCTTTTAAGCTAAAAAAAAGCTTCATTTGACAAGAATTGCTCTCTCCAAATGGAATAAAATCCATTTTGGAAACATCAATCTTAATGTGGATTTACTTCAAAAGAAATTACATGACATTCAAGCTGCACCACCCTCTATTATGAATACACTCAAAGCTATTAATATAAGCAAAGAATTGCAGAAATGGTATAAATATCAACATGATTTCAACAAGCAAAAATCTAGAGATAATTTTCTCAAAAATATGGATTATAATACTAAATACTTTCATGCTCTAATTAAGAGGAAAAGAGCCAGGTGCAACATTGATTCTCTTAAAGACATGAATGGAAATTGGTCTCATTCTAGAGACCATGTTGCTGATCTACTCACAAATCATTTCAAGAAAATCAGCTCCTCTACAAATGTTGTTATTGAAGAAAGATTATACAATCATCTTCCACACATTGTTACTGAAGAAGACAATAATATGCTTATGGCTGCTCCTACAGTTGCTGAGATTCTGCAATCTCTAAAAGGTATGGAAAATTGGTCAGCACCAGGACCAGAAGGTTTTTAGGATGGTTTTTACAAGTCTAACTGGGAAATTGTGGGACCTGATGTATGTGAGATGATCAAGAACTTCTTCTCTTCAAAACATATTCTTAAATCTATGAACAAGACCTACATCAGTTTGATTCCCAAAACTAAGAAACCATGTACTCCTTCTGAATTTAGACCAATTAGTCTTTGCAACACCTCTTATAAGCTAATATCAAAGATTATGGTTTCTAGAATGAAGACTATCATGGAGAAAATTATCTCACCTTACCTGGCTGCATATGTTTCTGGAAGATTGATTAATGATAACACTATCATTGCTCATGAACTTATACATTCCATGAAAAGAAAAGAAGGGAAGAGTGGTTGGCTTGCCTTGAAAGTAGATATGTCCAAAGCTTTTGAAAGACTTAAATGGAGCTTTCTTCTCAAGGTTATTAAGAGTTTTGGGTTTTCAGATGGTTGGAATCAGCTTATACAACAATACATAGGCACTACTTCTCTCTCTGTACTTCTTAATGGCTCCCCTTGTTCTGAATTTTATCGATCTAGAGGAATTAGACAAGGGGATCCCCTCTCTCCATATCTTTTTATTCTTGCAATGGAGTGGCTTTCAAGAAACTTAACTCAAGCTCATAACTCCAAGAAAATTATGAGAATCAAAGTTGCTAGAGGTGCTCCCCCAATAAATCATCTACTTTTTGCAGATGATTGCCTCATCTTCACTCAAGCTAATTTAACCAGTGTGAATAATCTCTTACATGTTATGCAAGATTTTAGTTCACAATCTGGTCAAGTCATTAATTTTGACAAGTCTTCAATTCTCTTCAGCAATAACATGGATCATGATATTTGTAATATTCTTAGCCATATTATTTGTGTCAAATACATGGACAAGAAGGAAAAGTACTTAGGTTCTCCACTCTTAATTGGTAAATCTAAGATGAATTCTTTTGAAGAAGTTATAACTGCTTTTGAAAGAAGACTACCAGGATGGCAGAACTCTACTCTTTGTCAGGCTGGTAGAACTACAATGGTTAAAGAAGTTCTTAACTCTATTCCTATGTATCAAATGAGCTCTTTTAAGATACCAAAAAAACTTATCAAGAAATTAGACTCTTTGCAAAGAAAGTTCTGGTCGGGGCACAAAGGTAACAAAGGATCCAATCTAATTGCTTGGCATAATCTTTGTATTCCAAAAGATTTTGGTGGTCTTGCCTTCAGGGACTTGGAAATGTTAAACCATGATCTTTAACTAAATTAGAATGGAGAATTTGTACTCAACCGAGTCTGTTGTGTCAAGTACAAGTACTTCAAAAATGAAGATTTCATTTACACTAATTCAGAAAAACATCATTCTTCTTGGGTATGGAAAGGGATTGAAGTTGGGCTGTCAGTTCTTAAAGAAAATTACTGCATGGAGGTTAACAATGGAGAGAACACTAGAATCTGGCATGATAACTGGATTATTAACCTTGATGTCAATCCTATGCCTAAAGATCCCTCCCATCTTAATTATGTCTATGTCAGTGAGCTAATTTCTGCTAACACCTCTACCTGGAATCAGAACTTGCTTTCCACTTTGTTCTCCCCTGAGGTAGTTGAGAAAATTAAGAGAATGCAGATTAATCCTCTTCAACAAGACATATTAGATGGAGGCCAACTAGAGATGGTTTATTCACTATCAAAAGTGCCTACAACAAGTTAGTAGAAAAAAGGGTGTCTCATCAAATTAATCTCAACATCGTTCCTAAAGAAGTCTGGAAAGATTTATGGAACATGAGTCTCCCTCATAGAATAAAACTTTTCACCTGGAAGTGCCTTAAAGGAATTGTTCCTACAAAACAGATACTTTCTCAGTTCAACAATGCTATGGAAGTTCACTGTAACATTTGCAATCAAGAAGAGGAATCCCTGTTTCATCTTCTCATCAAATGCACTCATGCTAGAGCAGTCTGGAATCTCTTGAACATTAATGTAGACCAAGTTGCAAATAACTGTGATTCAGTGGCAGATTGGATTATCTCATGGTTCAGAGGTACTAACTATGTAGGTACTCTTGAACATAATACCTGGAAGACTACACTAATGGTGGGCTGCTGGGTCATTTGGAAAGAAAGATGTGAAAGCATCTATCCGGACAAAACTTTAAACCCTTTCTCTTATGTTCATAAGACTAAATTTCATATTCATAACTTTAGTTATTCCTCCCAACATATCACTGCTGTACCAGTAGGAAACAGTTTTTCTCCTACATATGTTCCTTATGCTTTTAAAGTTAGAGTTGATGCTTTTTTTGACTACACTACTAACACGTCTGGAACTCGTGCTATTCTCATCCACAGGTGGTTATGACGGAGTCAAGGGAACATATGCGGATGGAGTAATTGATCCAGAAGCATCAGAATGTATGGCTATCCTAGAGGCACTGGAATGGATTAAAAGACTTAATATCAACAACTTTCATCTTGTTCTGATGCAGAATTGGTCGTCCAGTCTATCAACTCTGTTAGAACTTATGTCAGATGGGAGAATAACAGACTCATTAAGGATATTAAACTTCTTATTTCTAGTTTCAGTTCTAGGAAGGTCTCTTTTGTCAGTAGGAAAAATAACAATATTGCAGATTGCATATCAAAGAGAGTAAGGAGTGATCAGTTAGTTATTGAAGAATACCATGAATACTCTCCATGGATATTATCTTTGATTAACAAGCATTTAGATGTCTAATTCAAGTTTTTCATTAATAAAATTTCATTTTTTATCAAAAAAAACAACTTAAGATTTTATTAGATCTAAAAATGGTTATTTAATATATTAAAGTTAATTTAATTAAACAAAAATTGACTAAGATGGGTGACCTAAAGTAAACCACATCATCTATATATTAGCTAAAAAAAAAGTCAGGATTAGAAAAAATTTCTAGAGAAAATAAATATATATCCTATATGGACTTAAGATATACTACCTCCATTTCAACAAAAGTGTTACTATCACTTTTACTAAAACGGAGATAGTATATATCATCACATACATTTCATCGGAGAAGTTTTTAGTGAGTTCCTACGGTTGTTGCGTCTTCACTAATAGTCTAATACTGCAGTGTGCAAGAACGAGATGGAGTATACATTGAACCCAACTGAGCAATAAATAAATGAATTCCAAACTCTTCAGCTGACTGTAAAAAGTGTCCAGTCTTTTGGGCTAAAATTTTGATCACGGTTCAGTCGAGTCCTATTTCCAGTAATTTTCTCTACAGTGGATGAGCTTAAATTTAGGAGAGGTTGCTATGAATGAAAGGTGTTTCATTTTAAAGTACTAAAATTACAATAACAAACCGTAAATCATGCAATACTATTTCAAGGACTTTCTCAAATCCTAGAACTACTATTTAAACCTATCGGATCTTACCACATCTCTTCATTCTTTTTTTATTGCAGTGTTTCTCATCGTTAATAAGAGAAGCGTTGCTGCACCAATAAATAAAGAAAGAATCAATTTATTTTACCACTTTATATCAATTTCATAAATAACTTACTTATCAAACAATGGCACGTCAAATCATAGTTCTTGCTCTTATCTTTGTCGCAGTTGCCGGCTCAGTCGTTTCTGCAGCCCAAAGCCCTGCTTCTGCTCCATCGAAATCTGAATCCCCAAACACTGCACCAACAGCATCAGAGGTTGCACCAGTTTCATCACCATCCAGCGACGATGTAGCTACCACCCCGTCAGCCAGTCCTGAATCCTCCGCCCAAGCCCCAACTCAGAAATCTCCATCTCCCAGATCATCCATCTCATTCACACCATCTGATGCTCCATCTGGTTCATCTGACCTAAGCTCTCCACCTGCACCCACACCTGAAGCTTCCGGACCTGTCGCTGATGCACCTACCACTACTGCTGATGCTCCTGCCCCCTCAGAGCACACCAATGGTGCTAGTGGTTTGACATACTCTGCTGTCTTCGGTGTTGCTGCCGCTGCTTCATTCTTTTTCTAAGTTGTTGATATGTGATATGTGTTTGTGTGTGTTCATTTGATACATGTAGATACAGTTCATGAAGAACAAGGGATTTGATTTGAAGAACTTATTTGTTTGATAAAACTCTTATTGTACTGAATACCAAATATAAGGAAGCATTTTCGTAAAACTTCCGTTTTCCAGTTTTTTTCCCTAATCAATATTAGAGAGTCCTTGTAAGTCAATTTGGTCAAGTCTTGACTAGTGTACTAAGTCAATAGTGGAGTACAGCTGTGATCCACTGTATGGGTATATAAGACGATTGTCTCTCTGATATGGAAAGAAGGTTCATTAATATCAAAATAATTTTCATTTTCTCTGTATCTTATCATGGTATCAGAGCCATTCATGGGGAAACATTAAGTTATTCCTGATCAATGGCGTATTCAATGAGTTTTTCTTGAGAAGACACTAAGTGATTCTCGATCTAGGGTGTCTTTAATGCTCAACACAATTTTCACAACAACATTTTACAAGAAACAGCAACGATCAATTTTTCTTCCATAATCAATGACTTCAACAATCAACACTCTAAAATCATCAGTCATAAGAAGAGGTGATCATTTCTATTTAGCGTCTCTTCTTTCTTCTATTCTCTGATTTTTTTTTCTAAAAATAATTTTTCAATATTCATCGTTGCAAAAGAATATCTAGATCTGTTCAAAATCAATTTTAATCAATACTTTTGTTCAATAATTTTCTGAAGTATCTGGAGAAAGCATGATAAGTTTGTTACTAGTTGCTTAAAAGCAACATTCACTACAACTATATCAAGTGATGTGTTAGGATTATCTTCGGCAAGGGAGATTTGGGTTTTTCTGGAAACAACCTTCAAGCAAAAGTTTGCTGCTCGAAGAGGGATGCTCAAGAATCAACTAAATAACATGAGAAAGGGAAATCAATCGATTACTGTATATCTTCAATAGATCAAGGGGATTGCTGATTCTCTAAGTGCTATTGGAGAAAAGGTTAGTGAAGAAGATCTAACTATGCATGTTTCGAATGGTTTGGGTAGAGATTATGACAACTTTGTCATATCTGCTTATAATAGAGAGTCAGCGTATATTTTCTCAGAACTCAACGCGAGATTGTTGATACATGAGCAGTGGTTGCATGAGCAAAATCACATAACAACAGAAATGTTAGAGTCACATAATCCAACAACTTTCTATAGCAAGAATGGTTATCCTACTGCAAGACATAGTAATCAACAAAACTTTAGAAGGAACAGAAATTCAAGAAGCACTTCTGTTCCGTTTCATTCTTCTTCAAGTCGATCTGTTTCTGGTGCTACTGGATCTATTCCAATATATAATTCTAATGGAGCAAGAAAATCTCAGAATGATTATTCTGCTATAGAATGTCAAATATGTCGAAGAATGGGACATTATGCTAGTAGGTGCTATTTTCGTTATACACCTCCAAAACATATGGGTACTTCTGGTGGAGTTGCAAATACTGTTGAGATGGAGAAAGATTTCCCTGGTGTAAATATCACATCTGGTGACAATACTGATGGTCATTCTACTTCTACCTGGATCTATGATAGCGGTATATCTTCACATATCACAGGAGATACTTCTCTGCTGCAACAGACTTCTCCTTATGCTGGCAGGGAGAAAGTCATGGTGGGATCAGGTAAAACACTTCCAATTACACTTCTTGGAACTTCATATGTGCAAACACCTAAAACTAGATTTAGGCTGAACACTGTATTATTGGTTCCTGAGCTTAAACACAACTTGTTATCTGTAGCTAAGTTTACTAAAGACAATAATTGCTACTTTGTGTTTGATTCAAATGGTTATGAAATTAGGAGTATGCTTGATCACACCTTGTTGGCTCATGGTAATATGATTCATAATCTATATCCAATTTCAACAACCTCTTTTGATTCATCTAATTGTCATTCTTCCTTTGCAACTTCTCTTGTACCTTCTTCTTCTAGTAAGTGGCATTCAAGACTTGGTCATCCCTCACCAAAAATTCTTCATATTTTAAAAACCAAGAAACACATAAATTCTATTTCTTCTGGTCAATATTTACTTTGTCATCCATGTCAGCTTGCTAAGAGCAAAAGGTTACCATTTCATTTATCAACCTCTCATGCATCAAAACCTTTGATTCTTATTCATTGTGAAATATGGGGTCCATCTCCTGTTGCATCTCTATCTGGTTTTCGTTACTACATTGTTTTTATTGATGATTTTAGTCGATATCATTGGATATATCCCATGTCATACAAGTCTGATGCTCTGTCTTGTTTTTCCCATTTCAAAACTCAAACAGAAAATCAATTTTCTACAACTATAAAATGTTTTCAAGTGGATGGTGCCTCTGAACTTGTTAAAGGGCCATTTAAAATTTTTCTTGACAAGAGTGGAATTTCTCTAAGGATTTCATGTCCTAAAACTCCCGAACAGAATGGCCTAGCTGAAAGAAAGCATAGAAACATTACCGAAATGGGAAACACGCTTCTTTTTCAGGCATCTTGTCCTAAGGAATTCTGGTATGATGCTTTTCTTACGACAACCTATCTTATTAACAGAATTCATCAAAAATTTTGAATTTTCAATCTCCTTATCAGGTTCTGTTTCATTCTGTACCAGATTATGCATTTCAAAAAATATTTGGTTGTATCTGTTTTCCATTCTTAGGGCATTCTAGAACAAATAAACTCTCTCCAAAATCTGTCAAGTGTGTCTTTATTGGATATAGTCCTGTTCATAAAGGCTATAAATGCTACAATCCAATGTCTAAAAAGACACACATTTCTAGACATGTGATCTTTGATGAGAACACCTTATATTTTAAATCTTCTGTTCCAGAGTTCTCATCTGTTGGACAATCTTCTGCTGATCCTTTTTCTGAGGTGTCTGAGTTGTCAGAAAAGAATGATCCAGTTTCTGAATCCCATAGTCCTATTGTAACTAGATCCAAGAGAGGGATTTCTAAGCAAAAACAATTTCCAGATCATGTTTCTTACTCTATTGTCAAACATCCTG
Organism: Papaver californicum; assembly: GCA_023531435.1. Lineage (NCBI taxonomy): Eukaryota > Viridiplantae > Streptophyta > Magnoliopsida > Ranunculales > Papaveraceae > Papaver > Papaver californicum. The sequence continues at coordinate 1,451,324 of JAJJMC010012636.1, forward strand.
TTCATGTTGCTTTCTCATCTCTGTTAACTGTTCCTACTGAGCCCAAGAATTTCAAAGCTTCTTCTAACATTCCAATTTGGGTTTCATCAATGCATGAAGAGGTCACTGCTTTAGTAAATAATGATACATGGGAGTACGTCCCTCCAGAGCCGTGGATGAATATATTGGGTTGTAAATGGGTTTATAAGGTGAAATTAATAGCAGATGGAACAATAGATAGATACAAATCTAGGCTTGTATCTCAAGGGAATACACAACTAGAAGGGGTAGAATATTTCCATACATTCAGTCCTGTTGTTAAGTTTACTACAATAAGAATTGTTCTCACTATTGCTATTAATGAGAACTGGCATGTACGACAATTAGATGTGTCGAATGCTTTTCTTCATGGTCATTTAGATGAACCTGTATATATGAAACAACCTCAGGGATTCATTCATCCCGACTATCCTTCGTATTTATAAGTTGAAGAAGAGTTTATATGGTCTTAAACAGGCGCCACGAGTGTGGTTTCATGCTTTTAGTGAATTTCTGCTGAACTATGGGTTTCTGTAATCAGTATCTGATAACTCGATGTTTGTTTATCATACTAACTCTGGTGTGATTATACTTTTAGTATATGTGGATGATATATTATTGACTGGTGATTCAGATGTGTTGATGACTGATTTAATAAAGGCTATGCAATCGAAGTTTACTTTGAAAGATTTAGGACTTTTGAGTTATTTTCTTGGTATTGAAGCTAGCCGTGATTCTGACTCTCTATTATTGACTCAAAAGAAGTATACTATGGATCTGTTAAAGAAAGCAAATATGGTGGACTGTAAGCCTTGTAAAACCCCTGTAGAAAATCTAATAGAGTGTCAGTTACTGTTGGAAATGTGCTGTCTGATCCAGCAGCATATAGGACCATAGTTGGCAGTCTTCAATACTTAACTATAACAAGACCAGACATCTGTTTGCAATTAATTACGTTTTTGAATTTATGAATGCTCCTACTGATACTCACTTGCTTCTAGTAAAAAGAGTTCTAAGATACTTGAAAGGTAGTATAAAGACTGGATGCCCTGACATTAGAAGATCAACTTCTGGATTTTTGGTGTTTCTTGGCACTTCCATCATAGCTTGGTCCTCCAAGAAACAACCAATAGTTTCTAAATCGTCGGCTGAGGCTGAATATAAATGTATTACTGTTGCTGCTGCCGAGTTGCAATGGATTTCCTATGTTCTCAAGGAATTACATCTGCCTTTGCTTGGTTCAGCTCATTTATATTGTGATAATATAAGTGCCATTTCTTTGGCAACTAACCCTATTTTTCATGCTAGGTCAAAACATATAGAAGTTCATTATCATGCTGTGAGGGAGTTAGTTGACTCAGGATTTCTGCAACTCCATCATGTGGTTAGTGAGAAGCATCTGGCATATTTATTCACAAAAGGATTGTGCAAGCCAATGTTTTCAAGATTGTTAGCTCAGTTGTTAGATTTTACTGCTGTAGTTAGTCATAAACATGATATTACTTCAGCTGATTCAGCTATAACCTGATTCTGACTGTACCTTTTCTTTCTGTTTTTTAGGGGTGTTTCATATGTTTTTCAAACTGATTCGTTGCTCCTGATCAGTTTGAGGGGGGTATATTAGAGAGTCCTTGTAAGTCAATTTGGTCAAGTCTTGACTAGTGTACTAAGTCAATAGTGGAGTACAGCTGTGATCCACTGTATGGGTATATAAGACGATTGTCTCTCTGATATGGAAAGAAGGTTCATTAATATCAAAACAATTTTCATTTTCTCTGTATCTTATCAATCAAACTGTCCTTCTATTTTATCGAACATTAGCATCCAATTAAAAATGCAAATCGCCAATGGGTTCAAAACATTTCATCTAAGCAAGTAAAGATCTGTCTTTTAGTGTTAACTAGATAATAACCCATTCTATCCACCAGGTGGTAATTTCTCTGTATGATTTAACGCCGTCAACAATTTGTTTTTCTGTTGTTTTTTTTGTTGTTGTTGTCGTCGTCGTTTGTTCAATATATTATGGTGCTATGTTTGATAGAAAAACAGGCAAACCTTAAGATTCACCCAGTTGAGCTAATCTGTTACACGGGATGATTGAGTCTCATCAGAAAAGTTAAAAAGAGAGGCCGAACCTCTACAATATCAGACGGTTTTCAAGTCTCGTACTTAATAACTTATTTCCTATTTCGTTATTGTATACATTTCATTATGAGTCAGAAAATAACATGGATTTTTTCTATCCAGGGTTATTCCCAAAAAAAAAAGAAGCTACCATGATTTAAGCTCATTGATAAGGAAAAGAGATGTGCAGACAATACGTGGTTTTCCTTGGCCCAAATGTGTTTCAAGTGTTTAGTTCATCCCTGCGTACTATGGAAGACCAAAGTGGTTAATATTGTTTACCGTATGGGTGAGGCGCGTTATACAATTTACCCTGAAATTTTATAATATACCGGTAATCATCTGATCATTTTAAGGGCTACTTCGAAATAATTTAAGACGACATAATAAAACAACATATAAATTATTTTAAGGTAATACTAAAAAACTCCTTATCTACCTATTTTTTATAATGACTAAAACATCCTTGATTAATTAATATTTATTGATTATTAGATTAATTTAGTTATTATTCAATTATTATTTTTAATAATTTTTAGTTACTTTTTAATCATTTTGGTTTAATAAAAATAAAAAACTAATATAATAAAAAATATTAAATATATATATATATATATATATATATATATATATATATATATATATATATATATATATATATATATATATATATATAAAACTTAATGACCAAAATTTGAGGCTACTTCTATAATCAACAAGTTTTGTTTTATCTTTTTTACTGATTGTATGACTTCAAAATTTTAAAATTGAAAAAAAACAATTTGGAGTTATTTTATAGTTGACAGAGTATAAAATTAACGAACTTATCGATTATATAATAGAATTAAACCAAAAACCTAAAATCGGCAAACCTGTAAATTGTTCCAGGGTCTTTGAGGATCATATTCATATTAGAATTGATAGATGTTCTTCATCGTATTTAACGATTTAGATATGAATATCATTTTCAAAGATTAATTTAAACAAAAATTGGCAGATTGGAAGCATTTTATCCGCCGATTGTGGTTTAATCGACGGGTAAAAAGTGATTTTTATCCGTCGATTAGAAAATAGTGCCCATATTCAGATTGAGTATTTCAAATTTTGGTCTTTTAGTTGATCTTTTTTCTTCCCATTTTAATGGGTTTTAAAAGAAATGGAAATAAATTGGAAATTTTAGATATTAAAGATAGAAATGTAATTTTGATTAGTGAGGTTACTTAGTACTTTTATTAATTTTAGATACCCCTTATCCCCTACCTATGGACTGGAATAAAATAGTAGTCCTAAATTGTTTTAGAGTATCTCTCGAATTATTCAAGGTAATTATTTCCTAATGTATTATATCACTCAAAATTTTTCACATTGAACATTTTTTTATATAAAAACATCAACCAAGTAAGAGCACATGTTGTTTATTATTTTCGTTTGCCTACTTATATTTCTTATTATTTCAAACAAACATACTTAACATTTTATACAAATAAGCAAACTTAACTTTAACAAAGTTCAAATACATGAAAAACCTACAAATTTAAAAGTCTTAAACATGGGAGTTTAGTGCTGACGTTACTCCTATCACCACGACGCCAGCTTTGGCGCCACTTTCTCCCAAACACTGCCTTTCGACACTTGTCCCTAGTATTGCTAATGCATATCGTCCACGTATTGGTCCTCATTACGAAGTAGTGTGTCTCTTGGTGCTCGGATTACTTCACTCCATGCTTCGATTCAAAAATATTGCACAAGTACGCCTCTTGTCGAGATCACCTAAAATACCACCATTGGTCATTCATATTATCACTAAGTACCCAGCTTCCTTAAATGCTCACGGATGGGATTATAGAGTTCATCTCTCATATCATATTCATCAGAGCTCAACACTCAAATCATATTGATACAGTCTACTACTAGACTTACTATTTTCACTAGATTTGACATCGATCGTTCTACTTAACCACTTTATGAACCATGCAACTTGCCTCACTAATTTAGCATGTTATTTTCCTGACTTAACCAAAATAGTAGTAGTCCACGACTTCACTATTTTTCTACGGGGTATTAAATATAAAACACGGGAGGATTCTCATTGAGGTACTAGTATGATGGTTTACAGAAACGTGCGATGTGGCAACACATCCATGATGCGAAGGTAATAAGTAGTAGGACAATTAGGAGAAGTTGAGAGGATGGTGAAGTAGTGGTCATACAGTTTTCCTGAATAAAAAATATGATTCCACCATAGTCTCCACGATCAGTGCTTCTTTATCTCTTCACAACTTCCACGACTTATGATAAATCAGTATGTTCACTACAAGTATATAAATATATGGCTTCATCTATTCAAAGGACATAAGATCTTTCCCATAGATAATCAGATTTATAGTCACAAATCTAGTCTTTACTATATAGTTCAGTAACTGCACACTAGCATTTTTCAGCACACAATGATTTCTCAACCTTTTCTACTTCCCTCCCCTTATATCAACCTATCATCTCCACCTTTATGAACAAATCAAGACATGAATGACCATTTCTTGGTTTAGGCCTGTCTTGTACGATTTTGGTCTCTTGAACCTACAGAAAATACTATTTATCAGTATATTTTTTTCACCGTAAAATAATTCCATACATGTTTCTTATATTTCTTATACTAATAATTTTCATATATTATGCTTTTTTTTCTAGTTTATGTCTTTTGTTTAGTGAATCATCCAATAAGAAGTGAATAAAGCTACAAAAGTGAAGTCTATAAGTGATGAAGGATTAAACTCCAATTGGAGCAAAGAAAAATTATTCAAATACCAAATTGATCACCTCCATATTAAAGAGAATGAATTTAGTAATCTAACGAGATAAGAATCACTCAATTCCGATACAAAACGAAGAAATTATGAGCATAACAGTTTTAAAGAAAATCGGGATAAAGAGTTAGTTCACGAACCCAAATGAAATTTTTTTTCTAGGAGAATTGAGATTTGATTAGGTTTACTAACTGAAATTTTAAGGGAAAAATAAACTTGGAGTTCCTTATGTTATTTGTTGGTCGATTTGGAAAGAACACGAACAAGATGGTTTCCGGGGGCAGGATAAAATCGAAGGAAGAGTTAATTAACGCTGTCAAGTCAACCTTAATATTATGATGTTTGAATTTAAACATATTTAGTAATATTCCTTTTACTTTTATTCTTCGAAACTGGAAGGCATTTATTTTCCACGGTTAATTATTTTTGTAATCATTATTGAAGTTTATTTTAAATTTATTAACTTTTTTTCTTCAGTTTTTTTTGTTGTTGAAATTTTAGGTTTGCGAACCTATATGGAGAAAGGAGTTTTAAGACTTTTCCCGACAGTCGCAAAGGTCCATACCACAATGACTTACCCAAGGTATGTCATTGAATCGAGCGTGTTACTTACACGTATGAGTTATCAACGTCTCCTTCTTTTGGTCGTCTGTTTCCGACGGATTTGGGATGACATTCTTTTGGATCTGCAACCCAACTTCTATTTTGGACGTGGGAATCTATACTTGGACTAGTTTTTGGTGTTTATTTGGGATTTCTAAACCTATTTCGACCTAGATTCAAGCAAGGGTTTCCTTATTTAAGAAGACTTGGCGTCCAAGCATTTAGGGCTATATAAGGAGACATCTAAGGCTCAAACAAGACATCAACCATGCAAGAGAGAGAGATATTCCACATCATATATTCTAGGGTATAAGTTTTTTTTTTTTCTTCTTCTTTGTAATATGAGTAGGTAATCTTTTTTTCATTAAGGATAAATTCAATATTTTTAAATATGAAGATTGATTAGTTATACAAGTTTATTTAGAGTTTCAATTATCGTGTTGCTTGTTTTCATTATATCTAAGGTTTATGATTGATTTCTAGGTTATTTAGTTGCATCACTAAGTTAATATATTAATCATTCTATTTCTAGTAGAGAGTTCGGTGATACGTGTAATAGTCAAACATCTCTTCACACAAGTAGAAAACGTGAGACCTTGCCGAAGGATTCTGTGGAGCAATTACATGTGAAGACAACAGTACTAAGCAGACCGAGCTTATGTGTTTGATGATAGGATCAAACTAAATTTACAAATCATACTTCATTTGACTGGGTTACACCTTGATAACTTATTCTTAGTGGTTCATATGGATAGAATCTGGTAGAAGAACGCTTCTGTATCCAGTGACACATGGAGTTTTGGGATGGAATAACTTATTTCTACTTTATGGTTGGTGATGAATGATTCTAACAAAAGATAAATAAGTATACTATTTGATTTAATATTTGATAACGACGAAGAAATCCTGAATCCTTTTTTCTTTCTTATTTTTCTATTTATTGTTATTTTTAGTTATTAATCGACCAATACTCTTTGTGTTTTTCGTTTATTTTAGTTTTGGTGATCTTAATAACATATTACTTAATTAGAAATCTCCCCATGAAAACGATCTTTACTACCAATATATTACTTGTTAGTATCAATAAGAAATATCTTAAATAATTTATTGCACTTACGACATGTATTAGTTTGTCGTACATGAAAAATATTGAAAATAATAATTGTAAGTGTGCGAAACGTTTTCCTTGAAAATATAGGAGGGAAAATGAAACAAAACCAATTTATAAACGTATTGGGTCGACCTATTAGTATTTTAGGTTCATGAACTCACAAAATAAGTTCGCGAACTGAAAGTAAAAAAAGGCATCAGGAAAAGCTTTAACTCACGTAGGTTCGTGAACCGACGTGAATCAAAAGTTTAAGTTCGCGAACCTAAGTTTTAGGTTCGTGAAAGCGCAAATAAATAGTGTGAAAAATAAATCTAAAAGGAAAAAAAGTCCTTTCATGGGTTTGTGAACTCAAATAGTTGGGTTTAAAAACTCAACATAGAAAAACTCACATTGAATTTTTCAAGACTTGAACAAAAAGGTTTGTCAATAGTAAATTACATGACTTATTGCTGATTCAAATATTGAATTTTGCAAAGTCAAACTTTCTATTCTCACTTGAATTTACTCTCTTGATCCTTGATTTCGAAATTCATCTAGCGAAACCTACAAAATATTCACTAGACTAAGCAAATTGCCAGTCTCTACTAATTTTTTTTTTTTTTTTTTTTGTAATTTTTCACATTACTAGAGTCTATGACTCTGCTAAAAATGATAACTAGATAGAAGGGAAATAATCCGAAAGAAGAATTAGTCTTCGTTGCTTACCTGTTGATAAAGTTCTTTAAAACGATGTCTTCTTGTGATTCCAGTCTTCAATCTTTAATAGAACTTGGATAATCCTAGGACTCTACTATTTAATCTAATCTACTTTGAAGTTCTTCTTTAGTAGGTTAAATCAAGAAATAATTTTGACATCAAAATTTAACTACAAACTTGACACATATACCTGTGCCCGTGGGTTCAATTGAGGATTCTTTCTGATAGCAGTTCCTATAATGGACAAGCACAAAGAGTGCAACATGATTGGATGATGAGAAAAATAATACTTTCCTTTCCAAATAAAAGGCCTTACCATCTTTCATAAGCATGGAATAACAAAAATCACAATGAGGTTCAAGTGGGATTTGTCTATCAGTAGTCGTTATAATCTACATGATCGCTCTTAATAAACTCCCTGTCATGTTTATTTCGTCCACCCAGTTATTTTTTTTGTTGACCAACAATATTTAATGAGAAAAATTGGTGTAATCGAACCTTGTAGCAACTTGGAAGTACATGTTCTGTCTTTTAATCACTTAGTCAAGCGGCTCAATTTGTTTTCCTAGCCTGCCGCGCGACTTTGATATCTCTCAACCACAGCGCATCATCCTCCAGTAGCATTTTCATTGAGTGGAAGTGGAAGTGAAACTTGAACTTCACTACCATACATTATGTTGGTGATTGTTTTTCGTATGTACCTCCAATCGTTGGTTTATTGCTAAGGAGCTATTGTACTTTGTAACTTTACCATTTTGGGCGACGATTTTCGGATTCACGCTCTTTTTAGTAATAGGATTCCTATGCATGATTCTTCTTATACATTATCAATGTCCAATCATTGTTCCCCAATTTCACTTAATTACTGTGAGTAATATTATTGATCCTCATACTCTTACATGGGACCTCTCTCTTCTTCAACGATATTTTACTCTCTCAAATTCAATCTATTCTTCACTGTAAACTCCACTAATCGAGTTATTTCTAACCATATACACCATCAACCTCAACATGCATCCTATTTTTGTTGAACATTATTGGCTTCATCTCTGGCAATTGGAGGTCCTTTTAATAAGTGTCAACATTTCATGTGGAAACCCTTAAATGAATATATCAAGGACCTTCATGGTGTTGGAAGAACTCTTCAAACATTGAGACGATGCGCGAACTTTTGTTTCTAGGGTAATAGGTTATGCAAAGTCAACAAATTTTTGGACAGATTGTTGGCATCCGTAGGGGGTGTTTTCGACTGAATTTTCAATTGTGTTCAGGTATGATCAAATGCATCACTATGTCCGCCAAGGTCAGTTCTTGTATTATTTTTTGTTGGAAAAATATGTGTTTCGATTTCTCGGAAATCATATTGATGCGATAAACAAAATACTAACAAAGAAGAAAGTTAAGATATTTACCGAATTGGTTGATCGAGGCGAGGTACTACTCTTTCTTTAAAGACAATTCATCCCTACATACGGTGTTCACGGTTTTACGGATGTCGTCTCCCAAGATACAACGATCGCGCCTCGTAGTAAGTAGCACTACAATACTACTCGGCCGGTGAATGTTGACAATTACTATGCTCTTAAACACAATTCTAACCCTTGATATTTTGTTTTTTAAATCATTGTGAAAACTCTTATTTATTTATTATTAAACAAGAGATGGGTACTTAACTATTTATAGAGTCAATGGAGACTCTACAAGGTGTCTTTTTATCCATAGATGATCCACCATATCTAATGATAACACTCCAAAATACCTATCTACTAAGTGTCTTATGGACGAAGAAGTATGACTCAAAACATACTTCTTAGAGTTTAAATTATAAAAACAAATTTTCAGTCATAAATAATTTTTAATCATAAATTCTCACAATTCTAACGGATGGTACTTCCCGCATCACCCAGCAAATTCACATATCAGAAATTACGTACGGGTAGCATTGGTATTATGCCAAGTGACTGTAATGATGACATTGTTGTTTGGAAGCCAGATTCAAAAGGTTTATTTACTCTCAAAGATACATATCGAGCTCTTCGACCCAAAAATATAAAGGTACCATTGAGCAGTTTATGTTGGTTTCCGTATCTCACGATATAGATTTGTTGCTTGGCTTGTTCTTAGTGGGCACATCAACATAAAGGTAAAGTTGGGGTTAGACTTTCGATTCCAGATGTATCTTGTGTGGTAATTGGGATGAGCTATTGCCAATTTATTTTTTGAGTGCGACTACTCCTCTTTCTTGCTCTTTTATATGGAAGCATCTGCTCGTTCGTCTTGGTTACGATAGGAATATTTTACCTATGAATCAAGCCTAGATATTCGATGGTGTATTACTGTTTTGTTGAGCAAGACATCATAGAAGATATTAAAAAGTAAAGAAAATGAGTTATTTGTCCAAAAACCTTTGAAACAAGGTTGTAATGGACGACCAAATATTTAACTTAGGTGAAATGGGTATGGAGCAATTGAACTTAAAGCAGACTATTATACCTCTGAATCTTTTTCTCTTACATTTTTTTTTCACCTCGAAACCACCGAGGCCATCTTATGTTTCTCCACCGTCAACACCATTAACGATTTCAGTTACTTCCTAGCATCCTTATAATCCCCACCACCATTATATATAATCTCCGCCACCATTAAAATCGATATCACTGATTATAATCCCTACCACTATCAACGATATAAAAAATTCATAGAAGCCCACCATAATAACTACCACCACCACCATAAACACCAACATTAACTTGATTATAATCGACACCACCACTAGTGACATAAAACTCCACCGTTGGGATGTACTTATTATCAATTGAAATTGAGAAAAGAATATCCTAATTATGAACAAGGGTTTATAATTTTGGTTTGTCTCAGTTGGCTTTTAAGGTGTTTGTGGAAATGGCTAGGAGAATATTGAATGAAGCAATGAGTAAAATTACGAATTGGCAGAGGAACAATGGAGCTACAATCAATTTACAACCTATATCTGGTCTAATGTCATCATTTTTTTAACCGAGGTAACATACTCGCAAGCTTTATCTTCATTGACATTGTAGAACTGGTTGGTTATTATACTTCTTGTTAATTGATGTTTAGTAAGTTATACGCATCTTTGAAATGCATTCAATTCAAGACTAGATAGAAAAACAAATATGTATTACAAAATTATTTGTTATGTGATACAACTAAGGAACTATCCTATAACTAAACTTGAAAACCAACACAAGAACTATGATAAGGTAGATGATCTCACGTTGGGGAATAACCTGTATTGTGAAGCCAGTAAGGATTAATAAAATTCTAGTATGATTTATGTGTGAAATGAATGGATACCGTAAAGGATGTACTGTTGTAACTCTCAGGTTTAAAAGTGAGATTTACTAGGATGTATATAGTTTCATCCCACTTTTATTTTGTTTAATCAAAATCAGGATGTATCTAATTTCATCCAGGTCTAAACTAGGATGAACTGGTTTCACACTAGAACCTGGTTTCACACTGGATGCACCTTGGTAAATCCTATGTTGTTACTGGATGTGTATTCATATGTGTTATCTTTAGATGAATCCAGATACATCTTGTGTTATTGTTTGGTGCATTTGGTTACATCTTAAATCAAAGTGAAAGTTTACATTTACATGGTTGCAGGTTAGTAAAGATTCTGTTGCTAGTTAGACAAAAGAGGAGATAAAGTTATGTTTAGTTGAAAAAGAACCAAACAACAAGTGTAAAAAATGGTTACGTCTTCGAAGAACAAGAACATCTAAGGACGAAGATGAGCACAAAAGAGAACATATAGAATATGAAATCCTCTATGCCGAAAGAAGTTACTAGAAGAAGAACGACAACTAAGATTACCTTATTTCATTAGGTTGTTTAGCACTATATAGCTACAAAATTATTAATTTAGTTTGTTTAAGTTTATTGTTTGTAAAACTTTATATTTGCATACATTTATGAAATATGAATTGTGAATCTGTGTTCGTCTATGTATATCATAATTCCAGATCGGTTGATTTAAAAACTTTACTTATATTCATATAATCTTGTCAGAATATGAAGAATAAAACTAGATACATCCTGAAAAATATATATTTTTGTCAGAATACGTACGATGAAACTAGATACATCCTGAAGAAAACATATTTTTTTGTCAGAATATGGACGATGAAACCAGATATATCCTGTCGAAAACATATATTTTTTGTCAAAATGTACAGGATGAAACCAGTTTCATCCAAGTATAATCTGTGATGTAATTCCTCCAGGTTTATACTAGAATGAAATGGTTTCATCCAGGTTTGATCGTGTTCAACAATAACCCAACATTCATCATCATACTAGGATTCCAATAGCTTCAATTAAAACCATTCATTACTAAAAATCCATCGACACATACATCAAAGATATGTCTTATGTATTTAATACACTAATGATAAATAATAAGAGGAAAAAAACAACTAAGGAAGGAATAACAAGTTCTCAGTAACTATCCAAAGTACAGAAAAACGGACCTGAAAATATACCAAACATAAGCTTGATCCAGAAAAGATCTCATTTCCCTTTTCGGTAGTAAGACATAAATCCTAACGGACCCACTCACATCAAATAATATTCCAGTTTCAACAAAATAATCTTTTCATTCTCTTTTAAGATTACAGAGAGCTTGACAAGAAGAAAACAATTAGCTAAGTTCCCCATAATTTGAACTGTTGGGAACTTGGTGAAAAATACTGGTTTTATCTTGAAAAATATAATCCTGGCTATCTAATACTCGTGGCTTTGTAGAGAACCCAAGTTTATTGATGTTCTTAGCTTCCTCTAACTCGTCGAAACTAGACATACATTCCATAGCTAGATCGACAACAATTTGGATGAAATGGATGATGGGACGTGATGAGATGAAGAGGAAAAAGGGTATGTCGGTGGAGAGATGATAGGTATTTTATTAAGTAGATATAAAAATCAGTTACAAAGGTTGGGTAAAATATCCAATTTGGATATTAAAAAAGTATATTAAATATTTTTAGGTCTTCCAATAGTATCTATTCTTATATGTCTTCTAGACCCATAAAAAAGAATACAAGGGTTATTTAACCAATTAATTATAAAAAGTTATACTTTAGTGTTTTGCTTTATCATATTTGGTGTGAAAGAAATAAGAGGATATTTCAATCGACAACAAGAAGTGCTACTCAAATCTTGCACACTATTCAGGTCGAGGTACATATTAAAATTTCGGCATTAAATACTTCCGTACTTTATTGTGAATACAACATAGGTTTTTAAGAGTAAATGGGACCTTAATATTTCTTACAGTATTGTAATCGTTAAAAACCCAACTAATGGATCTAGCAAGGTTTGGAGTACGTACTGATAAATTTGTTTGCACAAAAATATAAAAATGATAGAATCGTAAAATATATATAACTTAAAATGTAAAGTGCTAGTAATGTAAATGACACGAGTGATCTTATGTGGTTCAACTGAAGCCTATATCCACGTGGTAATAAGTTTGAGATTTTACTATTGATTCTTTGGTGCTACAAAATGATTTTAAAGTAAAGGTAAGTAATACGGGTTAAGCTAAGTACAATATAACTCACTCTATCCCTAATCTTCACTCCTGAAAAATCCAACCCCTTTTCCAAAATTCAAGCTTCCTATTTATAGAGTTTTGTTGGGGCCCGCCTTTCGTTTATTTGAATATGGAGACCAGGGATCGCGGACTGTATCCTTGACCTTTACGGTCTTAGATGATACCGTCTGCATCGTTAAAGTCTTGCCATGTATAGGGGATGGTTAGGTGGAAGCATTAAATGCACATTTAATGCTGAGTAGATATTTCCACGCGTGCAACGGCTCTTTCCAGATGTCACATCCCATCAGTTAATCGTGCATTCATCATGGCCGTCCATCCGTTTCTGCCTTGGGATCTGGTAAAGCAAGATTACGTCCGCTTCAGTGCTTCGGTTATACTGGTTGTATGATGCTTCTGTATTAAGATCTTGCCACATGTACGATGTAAATTATGCAGTTACAGTTTTCCCTTTGATTTTCCTAAGTTACTGAAGGTTATTCTGGTAAATTAATTTACCACGATCACCACCACCTACGCATGATCTTCACTCTGTATTTAATTCTTCTAAATTCCCACACTGCCATTTTCCAGCTATTTAAGGTAGTTCTCACTCAGAATTCAATTATTATTCCTCGGTTTTGTTTTACACTGTTTATTTCTTCTGCTACTGAAATCCTATTAACTTCTGTGACTTCTCATTCCTCATGTCTCTATTAGTGCCAGTTCGTCTTTAATTTCTGATTTCAGCTTTTCGAAGGTCAATCTGCTGAATCCATTGTCTGGATCTTGGTAATCTTTTTTTTTTTTTGTTCTCGATTTACCATTCGCATGATACTTCTGAAGATATTAAGAGAGATTTGATGTTGTTTGATTGACCGTATAATTAAACTTTTTCCATCTCTGATCATCTATGATTGTGCCCTCTGTGATTCTCTGGTCATTATCTTTTTTCTGTTTTACGTTTTTTCTTCATGATGGGGCCTGAAATTTTCCTTCCAACCCTTTGATACTTTTTTGCAGGATCATAACCAGTTCTACCAAAAGTGACATCAAATTAGGCAAGCATCCTTCTGATTCTCTGGCTATGTGGTCAATATCGGCCGTTACGGCCGCGATAACGACGATATTCAAGGTATCGCTTCAAGAGCGCGACGAATTACCGTATCGGCCGATACGGCCGAGATTCGTCCGATACGGCCGAGATTCGTCCGATATTCAAGGTATATGCTTGTTGCAAATTCGAAGATAGTTGAAAATAGTTGGATATAAGATTTGGGACTCCCGATATTTCACCGATAATCTCCCCGAGATATCGGTGTCAAGGTCCCGGCAGCGACGAGACCGAGATCCGAGATTAACTACATTGATCACATCTCCTTGCTCAGATCGTGGCTCAGATCGTCCTTTAATGACTGCTGCTCCTGGCTTGGAACGGGATTATGACGGGTCTTGCTTCATTGTCTTCTCCCTGCTGTTCCAAATGCGCCTTTGTCACGTACTACGAGGGACGAGAATTGAACCCCAAACAGGGTTATCGCTATCTTTCGCTAGAATCGATTAAAGAGTAGTTCGTTTTTCAACGCTTTAAAATCGCCTTTTATGGTGACTACGATGAGTTGACCTTGGAGATGATCGAACAATTTCCATACGATGAGATGCATCTTCTTACTTCGGTGGGTCTGTTGATGACATGGATGAAACTTACCCTGTATGATCGTGAACATCCATTTCTTCATAAGACACTCGTAAATTGTGACAAATCCGACAAGTCTTGTCATCGAGCTATCATGCAGTATAGTGGAAATACATGGAGGATAATGAGAGAATGCAGCCTACGTGTTCGTGGGTTGACTGGTATGAAATTTTACGTGCCTCCCGACTCGCGCCATCTGTATACTTGGAAGAATTTTAACAAATCTTATTCTGATAGCACGTCGAAGAAGAACCTTGTGCCCTGGAGCTTGAGCATCCATTACCTTGCTTTGACCGAAAAGCAAAAGGCTGCTAGGGAGTTCCATTTGCTAGATGATATTGATGTTAACCATATCTAACTGGTTCCTGGTAGTGATGGCTTACAACTTCCCGACTTTGATCGTCTACAATCGGAGCACGAATACCTCTGGACTCGAACACCGGTTGTCGTAGTTGGTCCTTTGGCCTTTGGATGGGATTGTGGAGAACCTTTGAAGCCAAGGGATGGTCCTCCTGAGCACTTTGGGAATTACATTCCCTGGAAGATGAATTTCTTCAGTTGCCCATTAGTGAGTCCCATTGTTGCTACTTTTCGTCTATCCCATATTATCGTACGATTATCTTAGTTTTGCCTGCTTTGTTCAGAAATGCGCCGCCGACTGCGCAACGATCCTCCCTTCTGCCCCCAAAAGAAAAATAACAACTACTGCTGCCAAATTGGTGAGTTCACTTACTCATCCTCCTTCCTTTCTATGCTCTACGTCCTCGTTCTTCTACTCACCCTTTACTCCCTTTGCAGACTTCCAAGAAGAGGGTGTTAGTGGTGAAGGAGGGAAAGGTAGTGATGATGAAGAGGGTGAAGTGTCCTCTAAAGAGGGAGCCGCAGATACCGATGTTCAAAAAGGCCATGAGGCAGAGAAACCTCCAGTTGACAATTCTATTGCCCCCGGAGGTGGAATCACTACTGCTTCTTCCTCGGTCGATGGTACCTTTGTTGCAAAGACCGTAAATACAAGCAGTTCTGGGGTGCGCGATAAGATGAATAAGGACAAGGTCGTTATCGGTTGGGGTTCTATGTACACTGTTCCGCCTTCTCCCATTGAAGACTTTGCACTCAATATTGTCGTTGAGTCTTAGGATGAGGCAGATCAAGAGGATGACGCCAACGTCGGTGTCCATTCTACAATCCCAGATAATTTACAGGATGGCTCCCCCGTTCAGCGTCAAAATCATGACGAGCATGTCGAAAGGCCCGAGTATATTAAAGACTCATCAGTTAACAAAGCACCCATGATTGAGCATGCCCCTGAGAGTGTAATTGGATATGGTCGTCCTAACACGTCGAGAGTCTTTGTTGCGGGTGTCAATCATTCCGAACTCCGTCTTCCGATGCAAGCATTCCTTGATTTTTTCTATGACGATGCTGCCGCCCTTGCTTGGGCCAGAGATAACAATCTTTTGGAGGTTCCATCTTACTACCCACCCCATGGTGAATTTCAAATCTTGGTTCTAGGCTAGATGATGGGATGCACATCAATTCTTTTGCCCTTCCATCCTTCTTATTTTTCCTTTGGTCTGGTTATTTAAAATAGTCCATCTGGTGCTTAGCGGGAAGCTCTTCTCGAACTGTTGAGGTTAAGGGGCTTAGGGCGGAAATAGGGAGTGCCAACTCCATTTATAGGAGATTACGACCACTCCAGCCTTTGGTCGGATCATCTACTGCTTCAAAACGCGTTTAAACGCTATCGCATCGAGGCTTCAGCTGATCTTGAGTTGAAGAGCGGTCCTTGATTGTTGATCTGAACAAATACTTAAAGCAGTTGAAGTCTCACAACAAACATCTTCAAACTAGTCGTGACAATGATCATGCTTTATGTTGCTTAGAGATCCTGTAACAGAGAACAAACCAAACAGAAGCTTGAAAATAGTTAAGGGTTAGAGAAAACTGCAACAGACTTCAGAAAAACACACACGCAGAAAGATGGAGTCGCCTGTTCAACAGACTGTCCTTAACTCGATATTTGTCGGGTACACCTCTAGAAAGAGTGTTGCTATACCACTAGTGAGAAAAAATCGAATCCAGGATAAAACCACCTGATACCAACCCAGCTAGCAAAAACTCGTTGGCCCGTTGCGAACTTAACAACAGAATAAGAAAGAATTTTTTTTATCTACGTGCTCAAAACAAAGCAGGAAGAGGGGAAAAGACGACAGGATAGTAGCTGCGTCTGGGGTGATTGAAAATGAATCTTGTTTTTTCTGTTATAGGAGAAGAAGGCTTTTCATTTTTCAAACGGTAAGAAATATTTAATTCAAATAATTTAATTCGAAAACTTTAATTAAAAGATTTTTGAATTAATTTGATTTAATATCCATTAATATAAAATTGTAGAAGTTATTTATTGTAATAATTTTAAAATCTAAAACCATTAGATCTTTGATAGGTACACGTATGCTCACGCCAAGGCACACGCAAAAGCACACGTAAGCTCCGCAAGCCCGCGGTCCGTACCGCACATGGGTGCATTTGCGCACTAACACATTCCTTAGTCCATATCCAATCCACTAGTTCTTTTTCCTTATATAGAACGTATGTGGTAATTAGGATAGACTTCATCCTTGGTTTACCCCATGTGGAACAAACCAAAGGTTTTTCATTCACATATAAACGAAAAGTGGATTTGTTATTTCCACCCATAATATAGGCTAGTGACCCTTTGGTCCCATCAATATAATTTTGATAATAAAACAATTAAATTTGAAAATAAGCAATAAATTCACATTTAATTCTAACACTTTATCTATTAAGAATCACGATTATCGTGGTGTGATCCTCTAGAACAAAGATGACAAACGAGTAGTGGATGCTAGACATTTCAAACTTTGCAAAGAACTTGAGAAATGGACCGATGACCGCAACCTCCTCTCTCACCAAGTGTCATCGCTAAACGAGGATGTAGACCAGCGGGATCTTGATCACTGTAATCTTTTTGTTGGGTGTCAATATTTTAAAAAGGAAAGAGATGGCACAATGAGAACCTTAGAAAAAACAATGGTTGCTGATAGAGGTATCCCTTGGGAGATTTTAAACCGTTCTGTCTTGATTTTCCAACTTCTGCTATGTCTTACTAGAGTTTCTTGTTATGCAGATCTTGCCAAGGAGCTTGAGTTCTCCCAGAATGACTTAGCCAGTGTTCGGTTTTCTCTGGAAGCAAAGAATGGTTAGCTATCTACGAGTGCCTCTCGAGTTTCGTCTTTGGAGGATGAAGTCCGCCAACTGAAGGATAAAATGGCGCATGATGCTAAAGATGCATGCACAATTGCATCTAAACTAGGAGAAGCAAATTCTTTCTAAACACTATGCTTTGAAGGCTGAGAAGACCGTTGCTATCTCTGTCAATGCGGTATACGATCAGGTGGAAGCGAAGACCAGGAAAAAATTAAAGAAGATGATAGTGCCCGAGGGCCCTACTACTTTAAGTAATCAACCGTTTGCGCATACCTCTCATCTCCGCTGTCTCTGCTGGTCATGTTTTTTCTTTGGTTGGTTTATCATATGTAATTCTGATGTAATCATGCTTTTGAAGTTGAGTTTTGTTTTTTTGGAGTTTTTTCTTGTGTTTTTTTGAATGGTTATATACAAGATGGTTGTATTGAAATGATGTGATGGTAATATCCAAGGTTATAATGTGTTTTTTATGTATTTTCTCTTTTTTTATGAATCATAATGTGTTCTCATTCTTGCTTATATATATGGACCATATTTACACTTTATTATGCGCTCTGCGATCTGTACAGGTAGTTAAAAACAAATACATGCTCATAATTTAGTATTCTGATTGTTGTAACGAGAGATCGAACGAGAACAATAATAGAGATCGAGACACAGAGATTTACGTGGTTCACTAACTGTTAGTTAGCTACATCCACAACAGAGAAAGCATTACACACAACGTGTGTATATATAGGGCAAAGAAATAAACCCTAATTCGACTAAATAACGGAAAACAAGTCCAGTGAACCGTTTAGGCCGAGGGGCTCTGCCCCTCGGACTCCCCGTAGAGTTCCGGCCAACGACTGATTCAAGGCATATAAACAAATCTCCACCTTGACTTGAATCCTCTCAGCAACAGAAACAGATGCACCATGACAGTGCCAGAACCTTTCTCTGCCTCAGATGCCCCTAGACAAGGGCTCAGACTACTTACTTGTGATATTGAGCAAGTCCAAGCAATGTTGGAACTTGCTCTCAGGAACTGGCTTGGTGAACATGTCAGCAGGGTTATCAGCTGTCCCTACCTTCTTCACTTCAATTCTCTTCTCATTTCTCAGAAAGCATACGTGACATCAATCTGCTTCGTCTTCTCATGATGGACTTGATCCTTGGTTAAGCATATTGCACTCAAGCTGTCACAATACACTATAGCCTGATCCTGATGTAGGCCTAGATCATTAACCAGCCCCTTTAACCAAAATCCCTCCTTAGCAGCTTCTGTCAAGGCCATATACTCTGCCTCTGTAGTAGACAAAGTAACTGTAGGTTGTAGAGTTGCCTTCCAGCTTACAACAGAACCTCCAAGAGTGAACACATAACCAGTCATAGATATCCTACTGTCCATATCTCCAGCATAATCAGAATCTGAGAAACCAGCCACTAAACATCGGGTATCGTTCCCATAACAGAGACCGACATCTGAAGTACCTCTAAGATACATAAGGAAAACAGTAAAGAAGTTGTGGATCATTTTCGATACCCACTTTGAATGATCTCCGTTCGAATCTAAATAAAAATTGACTTACTATCTTATTGTTCAAAGTGGATCAAGCGCCTTGCTTTGTCCATCCCTTGCCGAGGGAATCGTAAGCAGGGGGATCTGAGCAGCGATTTCCGCTACCTAACATCGTTTGTTTGTAGGGTATCTCTTATCCTGGGTGGACGTTTGATATTTATTCCCCATGCCATGGACATGCTTCCGGGGTGCCCGAGATTGTATCTGGATATACTTTACCTTGTATCCTGTTTAATACTAGTTGTAGATTTGCTGAACTCTGAGAATGACATTTGCTGTTGATATATAAGAAAACGATGCTTCATTGATAATCGAAGTTCACCATTCCTCTTCTTCAGAGATGATAACACTGTGCGGGTGGCGCGATTTCCTCTTCTGAAAGAAAAAACTTGGAACAATGGCGTGATTGTGTTGCAATACGATCTACGAGTAGTAGGGTTTTAGGTAAGTGGCGTTCCAGCCGCGTAGTTAATACTGTGTGACTTCTCCTTTTATACCGCGCAAGTAATATGATCCCTTGCCATTCGCACAGTTAATTATGAACGGTCTACCCCATGATGGCGCTAATTTGCCCCAGTTTCTTTTTTTTTTTTTTGGTACAGTGGAATCTGTCTCAGAATGTATTGTCCTTCTCATAGTTCCTAAGTTTGACCTTCTTATTGTATTCTGATAAGTGCATAATTTACATACTTTAATTATTATTTTATTACACTTATTTGTTATATTTTGTGTGAATTACTTTGTATTACTTTTACTTTTGTAGTTTGTGTCTTTAATTAGGTTATCTCTGAAAGAAGTAGAAATAGAGCTTTACAAGGGAAGAATTCCCAAAGACCCAGTGTATCTCATTCAAATCAAGGATTTTTACTTACCATATAGTAGAGAATTGAATTACGAAGCCAACGGCGAAAGAATGAAGTCATTCCAAGGTTATACGAAGAAGTTATGAGCAAAACGAGAACTAAGGGAGGGTTGGTCATTTCAAGGGCAACTACTAAAGGCACCCTTGTTTCTGATAAGAAATGTCATCTTTATATTTATTATAAAATGTTGCTAAAGGCACCGTCACTTCTACTCAGGGCTGCCAAGTTTTGAATAGTTATTAAAGCACCGTCATTATTTCTTGGGGCATTACCATCTCTTTCCTCTTTCAACAACGACAGTTCAGGCGTTTTCACGACGGCAGCTAAAACCGATTTTCAGTTTGTTTTTATGGGTGATAAAGAGACTCGATCACAGCTCATGGGACTAGTTTTGAAAAGTTTTAGAAAATGGGTTATATTCGAGTACAAAACAGGGAAAAGGATTGTGTTGCAGCTGCCATTGATCATGATGATCACGATGATGTGTGATGACTATTTCTTGAGATCGAATGAGTATCAACCAGTAATGGTATTTCTAAGAGATGGTTGTGATGAATGATAGTAGAGCTGTTGGTAGTGACGAAAACCATTGATGATCATGGCTGTGATGAGTTTCTGTCGATGGATAATGGAACGGAATTAAAGTTGTGGTAGTGATTAAAATGTTGGATGATGCAGTGAAACTGTTGTTACTCGAGTCTGTGGTGGAGTTTATGTTGGCCTGTGATGGTGATGAAACTTGAGCAAAAGGTTGATAATGGCTGCTATCATTGATGAGATTCAAATGGATTGGTAAGTCGAGTTTGTTTCCATGTTCAATAGGGACTGGCAGTAGTACTGGTGGAACTCAGTTGATGAAGAGAAGCTTGTTGTTGGAGTGTGAAACTCGAATTGAGTTGAATTTGATGGTAGCAATGATTCAAATGGGTATCAGTGAGGTAATGGAATTATAAATCTGGACTCGAATGGAGAATGGGAGTTTGCTGTTGACTAGAACAAGGTTCGAGTGGTGAATATTTGATGGAAGAATGAGCTCGGGTCAGTTTGAGAAGAAATGCAGTTTTGCAAGAGTCGAGTGTGAATTTCGAATAGTCAGGGAAGTCTCGAAGTTATGGTGAAGAAGTTGAGAAGACATGGTAAGATAGAGTTTGGATGAGATACAAAGACTTGGTTGAATGGAGAAAATATAGAATCCAATTGAGCGCGTAACATATATTTTGGGAAAGAATTAAAAGAGAAGCAGATGTGAATCCGTGTGTATAATACACGGGAAGTTGTTGGACGGTGGCTTCTAAAGAATCGTATTGATTTTAAAACTCTAAAAAGAGTCGGTGGCCTATGGAGAGTCCTATCTCAGGTGAAACACTAATAGGCGGTGATTAGCATTTATAAAAAAAGAACGTGAACTGCGTACAGATAAAAAAAAAGAACAGAAAAGAGGCAGAGAACTTTTGGAGGAAGAGAAAGAAGTTTGGAGGCAGAATAAGAATACGGAGGCTGTTTAGCAGGAGTTTGGGATTGTTTCTTCCACTCATTCGGTTTGATGCATCTATTCTTCTTTAATATTTTTTATAATTTTTAGTAAAACTATGAATAGCTAAACTTCTTTATATTGATTAGGAATGTAACCTAAAATCACAAATGTGTTATTTTGATTAATGTATTGATTTTATTCATTCACTCTCGTATTTATCGTTCATGTTTTACTACGCATAATAATTACATGATTGTGTTCTTGTAATGCCATTAGTTATTTCTCATATTTAAGTCATGAATTAAATATATTAGTAACTTCCTGATAGGCGATAGCTAATTAAGAATCTTAGGTATTTTTATCAAGAATTCTAATAACTAGTAGTAATTTGTGACTACTAGCGGTGCGAATCGTGAAGGAAATCACTAGTAAAATTTGACCTAGGTTGAATATACCATGATTGTGTTTATATTATCTATGAATAACCCGTCTTATAGAATTTAAAACTTTTCTCAAATTGAATACCTTAGCGATAAAGCAATAGGTTATTTGTTGAAAAAGAATTCATATATTAACGATTGCAATATTTGTTGATTTTTGGAGACGTAACGAAGTGTTGACCTCGATTGGGGATACTTTAGGGTTATTGGTAACATGAGAGAGTGATGATAATATTGATGCTTAATTGAGTAACATGTGTAGTAATGGACAACGAATTCCTTAACTAACCTTTACCTCTGATATTTTCGTAAACATTTTCAATTTAGTTTTCTTTAATTTAAACTATTTTTAAAATAACAAAATCCCCTCAATTTCTATAAGTTTTCAAATACAATAACAACCTATATCTCCATGTGGATCGAATTCTTCCTATCACTATACTCTTATTTATAATTGTGAGTGAAAAGAACATAAAATAATTTTGCTTTGCTGACAACCGACCAAATTTGGATGCCGCTGCCGGGGAGGCATAGCGGATTGTTATTTTGCATTTAATTTCTTATTTTTAGTTTTTAATTTAGTTTGAAAAATTGTTTTTCAGGTACTATTTCTTTTGTAAATGCTTATATGGGGCAAACCAAGTCCCATTGGTATACGACTTCAATCAGGATCTTTACTAAAAGATTTCGTTCGAGCAGTGAACACTCTATTTCCTCCTAGTACATCGTCAAGTGAATTCGCAGATTTAGACGTAGGGGAAAAACAAGAAGCCAGGGTTGGAAACACAACAATGTTGGAGCAGTGAACACTCTATTTCCTCCTAGCTTCTCACAAGCTGGAAACACAACAATGTTGTATCCAGAGTCCAGACGACATCTACATTCGAGATCAAGCCAGGGTTGATCCGTGAGATACCAAAGTTCCTTGAAATGACTAATAAAAATCCAAATAAGTATTTAATGGATTTCCATAACATTGTCATTGCCATGTTACCAACAGAGAATGATGCTGATGGAGTCATGTTATGAGCTTTTCCGTTCTCCTTGATAGATACTTCTAAGGAATGGTTATACTATCTACCTTATGGAAGTGTCACAACCTGAACTGGTTTGAATAAACTCTTCTTAAAGAGATACTTTCTTGTATCGAATGAAACTCAGATTCGGAAAAAGATTTGTGGCATTAAGCAGATGACAGGAGAGACATTGTATGAATGCTGGGAACGTTACAAAAGATTAGTGTCTAGCTTCCAACACCATTAATTCAGTGAGTTATTGATCATCCAGTACTTCTACGAGGGTCTTTAGACAAGTGTTAGGAATTTTCTTGACGCTGCAGGTGGTGGTCCATTAGTGAACAAAACAGTAGCTCAAGCTAGAGAGTTAATTGAGAACATGACATCAAATTCTCAACAATTCTCAAGTCTTGGGTCAGAACCACTCGTCAGGAGAGTTAATGAAGTTGGCGAGTCTATGAAGTTCGTCAACAGATAGGCAACCTAACGACGATGATGCAACAATTTGCATCCATAGTATTGCCACCATCATCTTCTTCCATCTACGAAGAGAGTTACGAACAAGACAATACACACTTTCCAAATCAGCAGAGGCGGTATGATCCCTTCTCCAATACTAACAATCTAGGATAGAGAGATCACCCCAACTTTAGCTATGCAAACAAACAAGTTGCGGTTCAACAACCTACTTTCAACCGCCAGAATGGGTATCAACAACAACAATCTCAGCGACACTAACAACCTAATCAGGGTTCTATCATGGATGAGAAGCTCAATATAATTATTTCCATATTTTAAAAGAGCCAACATAAGACGGATAACGCAATCAAAGAGTTGCAAACACAGGTTGGGTCAATGGAAAATGAGTTGAACCAGTTGAAGACACAAAATAATGGGAAACTCCCTTCTCAACCTCTTAATCCAAGGGACAATATCAATGCTGTGACATGGAGGAGTGGTACACAAACTGTGCAACCCGAAAATACTGCGAAAAACAAAGACCCTAAGGGGCCAGTTTTGGAGAAAGAGATTACTGACTCTTCTCAAACCGATGAGGTACCTAAACAAAACTCTAAACCTCATGTTTCAACTTATGTTCCTCTTTTACCTTTTCCTCGTAGGTTGACTAACTCTAAAAAGGAGGAACAAGATAAGGAGATCTTAGATATTTTCAAAAATATTCATATAAATATTCCACTCATAGATGCGATAAAACAAGTCCCTAAATATGCGAAAATTCTGAAGGACTTGTGCACCAATAAACAAAGAATAACCGGTAATGAGGTAATGAGAGTGGGGGAGAACGCTTCGGCTATTTTGCAAAAGAAACTCCCACTCAAATGTAAAGATCCCAGTAGTTTTGACATTCCTATTGTTATTGGTAAAACAATGTTTAATAAGGCTATGCTTGATTTAGGAGCATCAATAAATGTTATGCTTGCATCTATATATGAATATTTTAACTTAGGACCTTTAAAGGAAACTGGAATAGTTTTACAATTAGCTAACCGTTTTAATGTATAACCTAGAGGTATTATTGAAGATATGCTTGTATAGGTTAATCAACTAGTCTTCCCAGCAGATTTCTGTGTACTAGAGATGACAGATGGATCAGCTGATTCGCCCACTCTTGCTTCTACCGTTTCTACTTGGACGTCTATTCATGCGAACGACGAGAACAAATATTGACGTCTATAGTGGGGCTTTGATAATGGAATTTGATGGAGAAATTATATGTTTCAATATTTACGAGGCGATGCGGTATCCAAGTGACGTCCACTCTTGCTTCTCCATTGATGTTATCGATGACTTAGCCCAGAGGATGTTTGATTTGAGTGGCACGAATGTTTTAGAAATAGTGCTAGCGAAGCCACTTGATAAGGGTGTGGAGTACAATGATGATATTAAAGAAACCATTGGTTCTCTTACCTCATTACAAGAAAAATATGTAAGAGAGAATATTGATTACATTTCTTTACCAGTATCTAATGAAAAGTTATTGCCATCTATCTTGCAGGCACCAAAATTATAACTAAAGCCTCTTCCTAATCACCTAAAATACATGTATTTGGGTGATAATGAAGAGTTGCCGGTAATAGTTTCGAATGCACTAACTGAACTACAAGAACAAAGACTTATTCGGGTGTTGAGGGAGTACAAAGAGGCTATAGGATAGACAATTGCTGATATCAAAGGAATAAGCCCTTTTACATGCATGCATAGAATACTAGTTGAGGAAGGAACAAAGCCTACAAGGGAGGCTCAACGACGGCTGAATCCTCTGATGATGGAAGTAGTAAAGAAAAAGATACTCAAGCTTTTAGACGTAGGAAATATCTACCTAATTTCTGATAGCAAGTGGGTGATCCCGGTGTAAGTTGTACTTAAAATGTCGGGCGTTACAGTGGCACAGAATAATGAAAACGAATTTGTCACAACTTGTGTTCAAACCGGTTGGAGGGTTTGTATAGATTACAATGCAACCACTAGAAAAGATCACTTCCCTTTACCTTTTATGGATCAAATGTTAAAAAGATTGTCTGGACACTCTTATTGCTGTTTTCTTGATGGTTATTCAGGTTACAATCAAATTTCTATATCACCGTAGGATCAAGAGAAGACTACTTTTACTTGTCCTTTTGAAACATTTGCATACAGAAGGATGCCTTTTGGTTTGTGTAACGCACCCGCTACCTCCCAAAGTTGTATGGTAAGTATCTTTTCATATTATTTGGAAAACATTATCGAAGTATTTATAGATGATTTCATTGTGTATGGTGATTCATTTGACTTGTGCTTGGATAACCTTACATTAATTCTTAAACGATGTGTTGAAACTAATCTTGTGCTAAATTGGAAGAAGTGCCATTTTATGGTAACTCATGGTATTGTTTTAGGCCATGTTATATCTTCTAAAGGCTTGGAAGTTGATAAAGCTAAGATAGATCTTATTCAAGCTCTTACCCCTCCCACTACGGTGAGGGAGATTCGTGCTTTTCTTGGTTATACAAGATTTTATCGTAGATTTATCAAGGATTTTTCCTAGGTTGCATCACCATTATGCCATTTATTGCAAAAGGACGTGGTTTTTAACTTTGAAGAGAAATGTTTGGCGGCATTCAATCGTTTGAAAGAACTTTTGATAATAGTCCCTATCATTAGACCACCAGATTGGAGCAAGCCTTTTGAGATAATGTGTGATGCCAGTGACTATGCGGTTGGTGCAGTATTAGGCCAGTGTACTGGGAAGCTACCTCACGCTATTTATTATGTTTCCAGGACGCTGACTGAGGCACAACAGAATTATACGACCACAAAAAAGGAGTTGCTAGACATTGTATTCATATTGGAGAAATTTCGTTCTTATTTGCTTGGTACAAAAGTTATTGTGTATTCTGACCATGCATCACATAGGTATCTACTTGCAAATAAAGAAGCGAAACCAAGGCTTATACAATGGATATTTTTTCTACAAGAATTTGACATAGAGATCAAAGATAAAAAAGGCATTGAGAATACAGTTGCAGATCACTTGAGTCGTCTTACTATAGACGAAGAAACTATCCTATTGCGTGAAAGTTTTCCAGATGAGCAATTATTATCAATACAGGTTGCGGAACCATGATATGATGATATTGCTAATTATTTGGTTTCTAAACAAATCCCGAAGAACTTGTCTCGTGCTGAGAGAGACAAAATTAAGAGAATGGTTAATAAATATATATGGGATGATCTATACTTATGGAAGCATTTTTCAGACCAAGCAATACGAAGGTGCGTATCCGAATATGAATTTCAGTCTATATTATCTTTTTGTCATTCTGATGCCTGTGGAGGACATTTTGGGTCCAAAAGAACTGCACTTAAGGTACTTGAGAGTGGTTTCTATTGGCCCACTTTGTTTAAAGAAGCATATATATTTTGCACTACTTGTGATAGATGCCAGAAAACAAGGAATCTAGGTTCTCAAAATCAGATGCAACAGACTCCCATACTCTTCATTAAAGTATTTGATGTTTTGATTTTATGGGTCCGTTTGTTAACTCTTTTGGTAAAATTTATATCCTACTTGCTGTCGATTATGTCTCGAAAAGGGTGGAAGCTAAAGCCATCCCCGACTAATGATTCTAAAGTGGTTAAATTTTTTGTTAAAGAATATATTTTTGCAAGGTTTGGAACTCCAAGAGCCATAATCAGTGATTGAGGGGCACACTTTCGAAACAAGTTTTTGTAGGGCTTGTTAAAGAATTACAACTTCACTCACAAGATTGCAGCACCGTATCATCCACAGACTAACGAGCAAGTAGAAGTTTCTAATCGAGAAGTGAAATCCATCTTGGAGAAAACCGTGAATCCCACAAGAAAGGATTGGAGTTTACGACTTGATGATGCATAATAGGTGTATAGGACAAGATACAAAATGACTTGATTGAAGTTTCTAGTCAGTTTGAGGCACCAAACCTTCAGTTCTTTGTACATGTCTAAATTTTCCATTTAGAGTGTTTTATCTGCGCAAATACCGGGTAGAATGATGAGCTACCCAACTTCGCACCAATTTCAGCACTACTTTTTGATCTCTTGAGTGCTATTTCATCAATCATGAGGGTTTCACCAGAATTGCTAACTCTATCTTATAGTCTTGTTTGCAGTTGGCACCATTCTCTCGACAAAGCAGCAATGGAAACACATCATCATCAACAAGCGGAACGATATCAAAATCTTGAAGAAAAAGTTGAGTACAATCAAGGTTTGCAAGCAACAAAAAGAAGAGAAAAATTTTATATCAAAAGTGAAGACAAGACAAAGTCAAAAAGAAAGAAAAACAAAAGATGTAAGTTAGTGAAGTTTATGATATCAAGACAATACTAGTTGTGAAGAATCAAGTGGTAAAGTCCTTCTCCCACGACCATATTAGTTTCATTGTTATTATTTCAGATTGTATTTCATAATTCTTAATATTCAGAGAAATTTTTTTCAGAAATATATATATATATATATATATATAATTGTTTTTGTGTTTTCATGTATATTTCTTTTTGTATTTATTCGTTAAGGACGTGGAAAAGAAGATATCTATAAAGAAGTTCAAGCAAGCAAGAATTTTAGCAAAAGAGAGTTCGAAATTGTCAGAGTTCTACGAAGTTCAAGAGTTCATCATCGACAGTTGAAGCCGAGGACGAAGACGTTCTATGGGACGCTGTGAGAGTGGTGCTTATTATAGATCGGGTGAGAAGGTAAGTAAGCATTCCCATCCTTACATAGTGGCTGATTTCCTTTCTTAGAGATCATAAAAAAAGGGTTCTTTTATGTCCCACGTTTCTATGGGATAACATCTTCATATAATTCGGAAGGTTACTTTTCCTTCCCCACCATTCAACGTGTGCTGGATTTGTATCTTCATTCCTGCCTGCATACATGAGAACAATAAAATGCGTCTTTTGAGTGTCAAATTTATAAAACCCTATTGGTGAGGCAGAAACACTCAGTCGCTCTTGATCCTGAATCCTTTCATATGATGGTTTTCTCCAAACTCAACAGCTAAGCATGAGAATAGTGTTCTTTGACACTTCTAACTTCTTATTATTAGTGAGCAAAAAATTTATATCTATGTAGCTCTTTGGATGCATGTTCTCTAGAATTTTTGAAAGTTGAAGTAGGTTTTGTTGGTATACCTCTTGTAAACCCTCACGAGACTATAACTCATCCACTAGGGACACCTAGGGGTTTAAAGTCTTGTTACACATGCTAAGTATGAACGTATCCTCAACGAAAGGGAGTTGTTGTAGTTTAGGTTAGTTTAGATTTGTAGTTTGCTCGAGGACTAACAAAAGGAAAGTGTGGGGGAATTTGATAAGTGCATAATTTACATATTGTAAGTATCATTTCTTACATTTATTTGTTATATTTTGTGTGAATTACTTTGTATTATTATTACTTTTGTAGTTTGTGTCTTTTATTAGGTTACATATCTGAAAGAAGTAGAAATAGAGCTTTACAAGGGAAGAATTCCGAAAGACCCAGTGTATCTCATTCAAATCAAGGATTTTTACATACCATCTTGTAGAAATTGAATTACGAAGCCAACGGCAAAGGAATAAAGTCATTCCGAGGTCATACAAAGAAGTTATGAACAAAACGAGAACTAAGGGAGAGATGGTCATTTCAAGGGCAACTAAAGGCACCCTTGTTTCTGATAAGAAATGTCATCTTTATAACTATTATAAAATGTTGCTAAAGGCACCGTCACTTCTACTCAGGGATGCCAAGTTTTGAATAGTTTTTAAAGCACCGTCATTATTACTTGGGGCACTACCATCTCCTTCCTCTTTCATCAACGACAGTTCAGGCGTTTTCACGACGGCAGCTAAAACCGATTTTCAGTTTGTGGTTATGGGTGATAAAGAGACTCGATCACAGCTCATGGGACCAGTTTCGAAAAGGTTTAGAAGATGGGTTTTATTCGAGTACAAAACAGGGAAGAGGATTGTGTTGCAGCTGCCATTGATCATGATGATCACGATGATGTGTGATGACTATTTCTTGAGTTCGAATGAGTATCAGCCAATAATGGGATTTCTAAGATATGGTTGTGATGAATGATATCAGAGTTGTTGGTAGTGACAGAAACCATTAATGATCATGGCTGTGATGAGTTTTTGTCGATGGATAATGGAGGAATTAAAGCTGTGGTAGTGATTAAAATGTTGGATGATGGAGTGAAACTGTTGTTACTCGAGTCTGTGGTGGAGTTTAATTGTCCTGTGATGGTGATGAAACTTGAGCAAAAGGTTGATAATGGATGCTATCAATGATGAGATTCAAATGGATTGGTAAGTCGAGTTTGTTTCCATGTTCAATAGGGATTGGCAGTAGTACTGGTGGAACTCAGTTGATGAAGAGAAGCTTGTTGTTGGAGTGTGAAACTCGAATTGAGTTGAATTTGATGGTAGCAATGATTCAAATGGGTATCAGTGAGGTAATGGAATTATAAATCTGGACTCGAATGGAGAATGGGAGTTTGCTGTTGACTAGAACAAGGTTCGAGTGGTGAATATTTGATGGAAGAATGAGCTCGGGTCAGTTTGAGAAGAAATGCAGTTTTACAAGAGTCCAGTGTGAATTTCGAATAGTCAGGGAAGTCTCGAAGTTATGGTGAAGAAGTTGAGAAGACATGGAAAGATAGAGTTTGGATGAGATACAAAGACTTGGTTGAATGGAGAAAATATAGAATCCAATTGAGCGCGTAACATATATTTTGGGAAAGAAATAAAAGAGAAGCATATGTGAATCCGTGTGTATAATACAAGGGAAGTTGTTGGACGGTGGCTTCTAAAGAATCGTATTGAGTTTAAAACTCTAAAAAAGAGTCGGTGGCCTATGGAGTCCTATCTCAGGTGAAACACTAATTGGCGGTGATTAGCATCTATAAAAAAGGACCGTGAACTGCATACAGATAAAAAAAAAAAAAACAGAAAAGAGGCAGAGAACTTTTGGAGGCAGAGAAAGAAGTTTGGAGAAAGAAAAAGAATACGGAGGCTGTTTACGCAGGAGTTTGGGTTTGTTTCTCCCACTTCTTCCGTTTGATGCATCTATTTTTCTTTAAAATTTTAATAGTTTTTAGTAAAACTATGAGTAGCTAAACTTTTTTATATTGGTTAGAGATGTAAGCTAAAATCACAAACATATTATTTTGATTAATGCATTGATTTTATTCATTCACTCTCGTATTTATCGTTCATATTTTACTACGCATAATAATTACATTATTGTGTTCATGTAATACGATTAGTTATTTCTCATATTTAAGTCATGAATTAAATATATTAATAACTTCCCGATAGCTAATTAGGAGTCTTAGGTATTTTTATCAAAAATTCCAATAATTAGTAGTAATTTGTGACTACTAGCGGTGCTAATCGTGAAGGAAATCACAAGTAAAATTAGACCTAGGTTGAATATACCACGATTGTGTTTATATTATCTATGAATAACCCGTCTCATAGAATTTAAAGGTTTTCTCAAATATAATCTCTTAGCGATAAAGCATTAGGTTATTTGTTGAAAAATAATTCATATATTAGCGATTGCAATATTTGTTGATTTTTGGAGACGTAACGAAGTGTTGAAACAGATTGGGGATACTATATGGTTATTGGTAACATGAGAGAGTGATGATAATATTGATGCTTAATTGAGTAACATGTGTTGTGATGGACATCGAATTCCTTACCAACTTTTACCTCTTATATTTTCTTAAACATTTTCCATTTAGTTTTCTTTAATTTAAATTATTTTTAAAGCATCAAAATCCCCCAATACTCTTATTTATAATTATGAGTGAAAAGAACTTAAACATAATTTTGCTTGGCTGACAACCGACCATACTCTTCCGCTGGTAGTTTTCCATATTTTGTAGGGCAGTCTCCCTCCGTTCTTCCAGATCGTCGAGTTTTGGTGACATGAGGTCGCAAGTGAGATTATTTTCCCACACTTCAATTCTTTTCGTTGGGAGTATGATCTCCATTGGAATGATTGCTTCTGCTCCATATATAAACAGGAACGGTAATTCCCCAGTTGCCTCCCGTCGTGTAGTCCTATAAGCTCAAAGCGTGTTGTATAATTCATACCATTTGTTCTTGTGCTCGTCCAACGTTTTTTTGAGGTTCAAAGCTATTGTTTTTGTGGTGGCTTCAGCCTTTATGTTGCTTTTTGGGTAGATTGGAGTCGATTTGTTCTTTAGGATGTGGAAAGCGTCGAAAAGCATGTCGACGTTCTTCCAGTTGAGCTGTTTCCCATTATCTGAGACAATCGCTGCTGGGATACCGAATCTACAAATGATGTTTTCAAAGATGAATGTGAACACGTCGATATCCCTGATGCGCGCTAATGGTTTTGCTTCTACCCATTTTGTGAATTAGTCGGGTGCCACGATCAAAAACTTCTTCTTTTTGGTTCCTTTAACGAATGGTCCTACAATATTATTACAAAATTCTAAGGGTTGATGACGGAATTCAGTTTTGTTGCAGGTGCATATATCTTTCTAGCAAATCTCTGACATTATTCACACCGCCTTGCCATGTTGGTTGCGTCCTTGAGCATTGTTGGCCAGTAGTACTCTTGTATCGATGCTTTTTACGCTAGTGATCTTCTTGCGGTGTGGTTACCAGCATCTCCATAGTGAATATCTGTGAGTATTATTTGCCCCTCGGTCCTAGACAAGCATCGCAGGTGTGGTTCTAGGAACGATCTTCGATATATAGTGTCGTCTCGGAGCTCATACGTTACTGATTTTGATTGAATTTTCCTTGCGTTTTTTGTTTCCGATAGTAATATCTCGTCATCTAGGTAAGTGTGGATCGGTTGATGCCAATCGTCTTCTTCCTGATCGTCATGTTGCTCTTGTTCATGAGGGGGTGATTCGTTCGAAATTATGCAATTCTTGTTCTGGGATGAATTCACAGACATCCTCTTCTGTGATGTCTAATGCCAAAGATGCTTCTATTTTCACCGATGGTTTATATACTCTTCCGATCTGAGTGCTAGTTGTTTTATCATCTCGAAGCATGGATGAGATGAACACTAGGGCGTCCGCATGTCGGTTTTACTTTCTGCATTGATATCTGAAGGTGACATTCCCAATCTGAGATGCTAGATATTGAGCCAAACACATATAGGCATTGAGCGTGACATCGCTAGTTTTGTACTTCAATTCTATCTGACGAACCACTAGATGTGAATCACTTCATATGCGCACATTGGTGAGTTCTAGCTTCAGAATGAGCCGCAATGCATGAATGACAGCTTCGTACTCAACGATGTTATTTTTCTAAACTACTATGAGAATGGTAGTCATTCTTAAGCAAATGTGTCGATTCTAATCTCCTAAAGTAATTAGGATTAGTCTCAAAACTTAATAAGTGACACATTTGAAATTGGTATCACCTTGATGTGAGCAATAACCTCCAAAAGGTTGGTGGTGGTCCCGACTACTATCCACACCATGTTGATAGTACGGAAAATGTCTATTTTGAAATTCAGTTGGTATTCATTGTATTGGTCCTCATAATACTAGTTCGACATTTTCTAACAAAAACTTCCTAATATATTAACAAAAATAAACTCTAAAAATAAATCCTACTGGAAGGGGTTCTAAACAAACACAAGCAAGGATGACTTGACCAAGAAACCTACTGAATCTAGTAAACAAAAAGTATGATGGCTCCACTTAGATTGTTTCTAAACCAGCTTCTAATCTCCCAAAAGGAGACTAGTTATAGTTTAACAAACCTCGCTGGACAAATCCGAATTAGATTAAGTCGATCGAGAGAAGCAGGATAAGCTCTATGGAGCTTGAATAACCCTACCTCTTTGGCAAACGTTTCCTTGGGTTATAAGGTGGCACGAACAACCATAAATTAATCTTCCTGATCCTTGAGTTAGGCTAACAAAGTAACCAATACAATCCTTTCAAATGATTTTTCTATAAGCTCGTTAGCCGATCGGTCTCTTTCTAGTCAAATTTTAGGGATTAGTTTTGCGTTTGGTAACGTGTTCCTAAAGCGGGAAAGAAGGAAACGGTGATGAAATCCGAGTCCTTATTTTGTATGGTCAGTTCGTACCCTTTACCAGAAAAGTAAATCTGTATTCAGGTCCTCAGCATATATGCACACGAAGGAGTCCAGAAAACCCACTGACAGGGGATTCGTGGGTGGTTAGAGTCTTACCGCCCATTCCAGACGGTCGATGAACCGTTGGAGTTGACTCAGGCCACCGACTCCTATGTCAATGTACGAACCCGAGGAGCTGAGATAATATCGTAATTGTCGTCCTTCCCTGTGTAGTTTATATTTAATACTACCCTTCCGTAGAGTTTAAAAATAAAAAAAATGTCCAAAAATTTCCCAAAGTAAAGTCCAAAGTCCAAAAAAAAAGTCCAATTTTTCTTATTAAATAAACGATTTCCTAATACAATTTTCTAAAAAAACAAATAAATAAAACCCTAAAAATTAAATAAAATCAAAATTCACTATTTTTTTTTCTTTTTCCGTTTTTTTCGATTATCTTTGACTCAAGATCTTTAATCAATCAATATAATCTTTGGATCCAATTTGTTTTTTTTTTATCCAAAACTTGTAATATAAAGAAAAATACCCAAAAACGTAAAATAGAACAAATAAAATTAAAAATCAAACTAAACTAACTAACCTAAAAAAAATAAAAATAAAAATCTAAAAACAAGTCCTCGTCGACGGTGCCAAAAACTGATGTGTTTTAATATAGTGGTAAATAGGTTTCAAACTCTCGAACTCGTGAAGATTGATTTTAGATTTAAAAATTGATTTTAAACTAGAAAATATACACAAAAGATGACAATAATATTCACAAATATTGAGGTTATGGATTTCACCATTAACCACTTTTAGTTGGTTCTAAAAATAATAATTCTAAGCAATTCTAGCTCAAATAAGTGACTTTAATTTTTTCCAAAGGTAGATTTTTAAATATAAATTGTAAATCACAAGCATGGCTCACCAAAAGCTCTAGGTCCCAGTGTAAACCATCAAATAAAATCACAATCAATTAAGAAAAATCATAATTTCAATTTAAAATAAATACAAAAGTAGAATTATTAAAAGTTACCAATTAATCATGGAAAAATGGCTTCCTCCTTGCCTCAGTGATGGGGTTTAGCTCATTTTGCTCAAAACACCCTCAAAAGATTGGTACATAGCTCAAAATGTGTTTGAAAGATGAAAAAAATAATAAAACAGATGGTTCGTAACGGTGTAACTGCATTACAAACTACTATTTTCACTGTTACAGAAGATAATTGTTTCCGCTAAAGATAAACGTTGCTATTGTGAAGATATCCGTTACAGATGGGTTGAAGAAAACATCGCTTATTCCCTGTTTTCAATACAACAACAGTAACACTTTTGTTTTTTCATGTTTTTTTCCCGAGCCTCCCACTATTTTTCTTCGATCCATTTGTTATTTAAAGGTTTAGAAAACCATAACAACCCTTCCTAAGTCGATAAGGACTCAAATCTTAAACCAAAACAAACTCAAAAATTCCTCGAAATCCGAAATCAGAGAGGAAAGATATTCCCACCATTAGCAGCGATTTGCAGCCACGTTTCACGACGTGAATCACTCAATATGACGTGTTTTAACTTGTTTTAAATGTTCCTTCCCTTTTAGATATCGAACAGACTTCAAATCCCATATATTTTGCTTCCCAAATAAATCAGAAAAGTTTTTCACATAAAGCAAATTCTTCCCGCCATTTTTTCATTTTCAAACGAATGGGAAAGGGTGCCCCTATCCAACGCCTTTATTATTTTCCCTGGGTTCCTTTCGTAATTTTATGGGGTGTCTTTATCAATTTTTCTCGGGTGCTTTTATCATTTTTTGAGCCGATTTTTCCACAAATATTTATTTCCCAAAAATACCTACAAAGACATAAAAATAATAAGTACAAAATCGAGCACTAATAATACAGAGAATTAGGAACAAATTAGACACAAAAATGTGTCTATCACCTCGCCAATAGGGTTTTATAAAATTGCACTCAAAAGACGCACTTTATGGTTCTCATGTGTGTAGGAAGGAATGAAGATAGAAATCCTGCACATGTTGAATGGTGGAAAGGAAAAGTAACTTTTCGAATTATATGAAGATGTTATCCCATAGATCGTGGGACTAAAAAGAACTTTTTTTTTCTAGTGACCTCTAATAAAAGAAATCAACCACTATGCAAGGATGAGAATGCTTACCGAACTTCTCATCCGATCTAATATCGACACCACTCTCACATCATCCAGTAGAAACGTCTTCGGTCTTCAACTGTTGATGATGAACTATTGAACTTCATAGAACTTTGACAAATGTAACTCTTCTTCTCAATTCCTTGTTGCTTGAAACTTCTTCATAGATTTCTTCTTCCCCCCAGCCTTATTGAATGAATACAAAAGGAAATATACTAAAGCAATGATAAAAAAAAATTTCTATTTTTTTTTTAAGTTTTCTTTTTTTTCTTTTTTTGTGAATTATAAGAAAAATAGAATGCAATCTGCAAAATAAAATAATCAATGAAAATACTATGGCCATGGGATAAGGACTTTACCACTTGATTCTTCACAACTTATATTGTCTTTATCTCATAAACTTCATAAAATTCACATCTTTTGATTTTCTTTGCTCTTGTACATAAGTTTTCAATATGTATATATAATTCCACTATTTGTAATGTTGCTTTACTTGAATATGAAATTTGCTCTTTCTTGTACCGTTGCTTGTAAACCTTGACTGTATTCAACTTTCCTTCAATTTTTTAATGCTCAGCTTGTTAATGATAAGAGTGTTTCTATGGACCTGTTGTTGTCGAGAGAGCGAATGACGCCAACTGCAAACAAGACTGCAAGATAGAGTTAGCAATTCGGATGACACCCTCATGATGGATGAAATAACACTCAAGAGATAATTTTTTTTTTGCTGAAATTGGTGCGAAGCTGGGTAGCTCATCATTCTACCCGGAATTACCGCAGATAAAACACTCTAACCGGAAAATTTAGACAGGTACAAAGAATTGTAGGTTTGGTCCCTCACTCATGGGTATTGAATGATCAACTTCTCTAATACTGTATTTTCTACCGGCGGTTTAAGTCCATTTTTGTCAGCTCTAGTCTCTCAACAACTAAGAACTCTGAATATAGTTATCTAATACTTCTAAGTTCAGTTATTTTGGTTAGAACTCCGTATGTATCTTAGATATAAGTATACAAAGTGACTTTAAATTCTCAAAAAGTTGGAGGTTTTCAAGCACATATTTACAAAAAAAGTTGAAAATTTTCTACCTACAAAAGTGAATACTAAAACTCTATATGCTTAACCACTCCCCACAAACTTAAACTTCACATTGTCCTCATGTGAAAACCGAAATTTCTGAACTCTGACATAACCATATATTAACCTTAAAAACTGTATATATTGGTAAGAAATTTGGCAAAACTTCCTTGACAAAAGTTGTTCGCCCACATCTTTTCTACAACGTGCTAAAAAGGCATAATCTTTTGATAAACGGTCTGACTTTTATGGCGTTTAGACTGATTAACATGCAATCTGAAAATTTTCTAAGAAAATCCGGAACTCAGTTTACCAGGTGATAGGATTTTAGAATACCATATATAAATAAACCGCAATCGCAGGGTGTCTATAATGCAGATAACGACAAGTACGGGTCGAACCCATATGGAGCGGGAACAATACTGCAATCAATATCTCTAATCAACTAATCAAGAACAATATTTTTGGATTTTTCGGAATAAAGTTAAAACAAGAAAAATTAAATAAACTAATAAAATAAATCAAATGGGAGAAACAATAACCAGGGTTTTCAGATCCACCACTATTTCTATTTAATTACTGAAGTGAAATATAACTCCTAAATATTTATCTATTGTTCGTTCTATCGACATCACCTATTATATGTATTAGAGTCGCAAATATCACTGGGACACCCTAAGCATGGCACATCAAAAGCTCTAAGTCTCAGCATACACCATCTAATTGCGTTAAGGAGAAAATTATACGAAACTAATTATAGGTTCACAAATAATACCTGGTTATTCTAAGCATACCTTATCTAAGGATTTAACCCAAGCATGAAATATCAAATAAGTAGACAAATATATTTAGTATCCTATTAATTATGCGCATAGGTTACTGTATTGTACAGAACCGGTGAAGAAACAACTAATTTAGATCTTCAAAATAACAATTGTATAACAAAACCATGGAACATCAAAAAGCCTAGGCCAAGCATGTACCATCTAACAAAATCACAATTGTTTAATAAAAATCATTAAATCAATAAACAAAATCATGGAACTAATCTTATTCAAATCATAATAGTCTGTATTAAATACTTCAATTTAATTGGTCTAAACCTTTTAAGTGGTTTCAACATAAACCCTAGCTACAAAATTAGTGAGACATAGAGATGAATTTCTTAAAACCCGTTAAAAAGAATTAACAAAAAGTAGAGTGAAAGATTAAACCCAATTTGTGCAATGCTCTAATCTCTGTCTATTTCTCCTCAAGTAAGACGTCCGTCAACTACATATCCAGAGCAGTCTGTACAACTTAAAAAACTCCCCCCTTTTCTAAACCTGATTTCTCTTTTTATATCCCCAATCTTTACCCGACCAGCTCTGCCTCTCTCTCTGATTTCTGAAGTTTGTCCCCTTCTCAGCCGCACACTCCACTTTTCCATACAACCTAAGCCTCTCTAGATTTACTCCTTCACCTACCAACCTTCTCTCCTCCCTCACAAAACCTCCAATAACCAGTCGTCAGACCTCTACCACGCCTCCCAAAACTGTACCGAAAAAAACCCCTCTTCTTGCGTCAAATTTCTCTCTTTTATACCTTCTCAATACCTATTACTCCTCTGTCTCTCCCACATGCTATCAATTACTTCACTTTCTTTTCTGCCGACCGCACTCTTCTCAACAGTCTTGGTTCTCTTTCGTTAACTGATCATTCAACTAAAACAGAAGATGCCACCTGCCTCTCTCCAGCTCACGTGACATATCCACCAATCAGAAAATTACGTCTGTCCAATTCATATGAGCAAGCTCTTTCAAGCCGTTCAACCTTTTCTCTCCAATTTCATACCAATTTAGTCAATTTAGCCATCATAATTGTAACGTCGGGTTTTTCCGATGTATCGTCTATAAAAACATAAAAATACATTATTAATATAAATTGAAGTACTAACAAATAAAAATTAGGAAATAAAAATCTAAAAATTAAGTTCCGTATCAAATACCCCCAAATCTATATTTTGCTAGTCCTCGAGCAAAACTAATCTAAAAATAAAATAAAATCCTAACTCA
>JAJJMC010012636.1:1490447-1503667 GCA_023531435.1 Papaver californicum
AGTTTTGTCTCGTGAGGGTTTACAAGAGGTATACCCACAAAACCTTTACTCCAAATTTCAGCTACCTGTGAACGATTGAGGGTATACACTAAACAAGCTATTTAGTTGGCATACTAAATTCTTCAGCTATATGAATCATTACCCTGTATGAATCCAATTGATGTACACGAGTTTGTGCTCAGCGTACTAAAATTCATATAAGATTGCAACTCTACTCAAATAATCATCAAATGTTCCAAAACTGGATGAAAATTATAAACATTCACATTGCTCGAAATCAATCAAATTCAAACACAGGGATAGATTAGAAGATGGATATAGAAGTGATGAATGGTGCATATGTTGACTAAGGTGAACGATGTTTCCCATAATATTAGTATAAAATACGTCTCGAATACTCCTATTTTTATTATTATTTATATACATAATTTATTTATTATTATTTTCTTTTCCTGTATGATTACATGATTAGATCTTTTGAATCTAAGCGCATGCTCATTTTCAGCAGATTACATGATAGTTCCGATGGATCCTGCATTCCACGTTTGCTTAGGCGACGAAGACAGGGAGAACACACACATATTGCTGTCAAAGTGTCAAAAATTTTTTTCAA
The DNA here is from genome assembly GCA_023531435.1 of Papaver californicum. Lineage (NCBI taxonomy): Eukaryota > Viridiplantae > Streptophyta > Magnoliopsida > Ranunculales > Papaveraceae > Papaver > Papaver californicum. Next base: position 1,491,061 of record JAJJMC010012636.1, read on the forward strand.
CAAAATTAAAATTCTAACGCATCCGAGCTACGACCTCATGGCAATACTAGGGCCCCACCAAATCACTTGCAGAAACATAAAATTGCAAAAATAAAAACAGAAAGTGATATGATTATGATGATTTCAAGATATGCTTGTTCAATGATTATCATGTTATTTCTAACACCTGAGTGCATCCAGATATGAATAGACCATTTAGTTGGGCACACCAATTCATATAGAAAAAAGACTATGTTTCCATCTACCTAGAATGGCTAGTGTCATCCTGAATTGTTCACAAGTTTCTAAATTATTGGAGTTTCTTATTGGCATCAATTTTCAGAAACTCTACCCCCAAACCTAAATTTAACATTGTCCTCAATGTTTCAAACCGTGCAACCTAGAGTGGCATGCAATATATATAAACAAGAGAGACAAATGTAAATCAAAGAGAAGGGATTGGAACGCCTCACCTGATTGACGCAATAAAAACAGTATTCTCAGTAACACACATCAAACGATAGTAATAACAAAGAACACCAAAAAATTTAAAATCAAAAAGTCTAAAAACAAAATAAAAACAAGAAAATAAGAATCTAACTACTGGATATGTACAGAAAGGATCCCCATACACTAATAACCTGAAAATTTGGGGATCAACCTAAAATAAAATATATACAAATGACAGTTTTACAATTATATTATGGCAACATGGAGACACTGAAACTATCAAAAACAAGGGATTATCCCCAAACCTAGTTTTTACTGCACTTGGAAGTGCATAAAGAACAAAATATGGGGATAATATTGGGATTGGGGAAGTATTGATTGGTTTATGCACAGTGTCAGGAACAAGCAAGTCTCTGGGTATTTGGATGCAAAGTAATCCAACAAAACTTTTGAAGCACATAATTCTAACCCTAAATTAGGTAACTTTTGGAAGTCTAGGGGTCTAGAAACAAACTCTAAGTAATTAAAATTAAATAAAGTTTCCTCGGAATTAACACATACATCATTACCAGGTTTACGTTGCCATTTTCCATAATCCAAAACGGGTGCAGAATCTAACAACGCATCAACTTCTTCAAAATGCCTATCCTCATCGTAGTAGACTCCAAAATGGGCCAAGAAAGCCTCTAACGGATCATTATCACTATTGGTGCTAGAATCAATCATGCAAACAGACTCCATATATACAAAAGAAAATAAAATAAAAATAAATAATTGCTCCTACCCTTATAATTGGAAAGGAAGAGTTCAAAGAACTCAACTAAGTATTTTCCCACTTCGAAAAGTAGTACTAGTACCTCGTATCAACATTCACAATTTAGGGCAATGAGCGTCAAACCTGTCCAAATCGTTCAATATATACCTCACAAGCAAGAACCCGTGAATATTTTGCAGCAGACGAATCTTGTTGAGCTAGACGACCAGGAGCAACCCCAAATGTACCTGAAAAAAAAATTCTAAAACACAAAACTAGTCAACAAGAACTAAAAATCCTAAAAATAAAATAAAAATAAAAATATATACAAAATAAAAAAAATGAATAAAATAAAAACCTAAACTACAATTAGAAAATCAAAAATACTAATTACAATATTCCACAATCGCTCCCCGGCAGCGGCGCCAAAAATTGATAGGATTTTAGAATACCCTATATAAATAAACCGCAATCGCACGATGTCTAGAATGCAGACAACGACAAGTACGGGTCGAACCCACAGGGAGCGGGATAATACTGCAATCAATATCTCTAATCAAATAATATAGAACAATATTTTTAGATTTTTCGGGATAAAGTTAAAACAAGAAAAATAAACTAAACTAATAAAATAAATCAAATGGGAGAAACAGTAACCAGGGTTTTCAGTATCCACCACTATTTCTAGTTAATTACTGAAGTGAAACATATCTCCTAAATATTCATCTATTGTTCTTTCTATCGACATCACCTATTATATGTATTAGAGTCGCAAATATCAATGGGACATCCTAAGCATTGTGCATCAAGCTCTAAGTCTCAGCATACACCATCTAATTGCGTTAGCGAAAAAATTATACGAAACTAATTATAGGTTCACAAATAATACCTGGATATTCTAAGCATACCCCATCTAAGGATTTAACCCAAGCATGAAATATCAAATAAGTCCAAATATATTTGCTATCCTATTAATTGTGCGCATAGGTTAATGTATTATACAGAACCGGTGAAGCAACAACTAATTTATATATTCAAAATAACAATTGTATAACAAAACCATGGAACATAAAAAACCTAGGCTAAGCATGTACCATCTAACGAAATCACAATTGTTGAATAAAAATCATTAAATCAATAAACAAAATCATGAAACTAATCTTATTCAAATCATAATAGTCTGTACCAAATATTTCAATTTAAATTGTCTAAAACTTTTAAGTGGTTTCAACATAAACCCTAGCTATAAAATTAGTGACACATAGAGATGGATTTCTTAAAATCTATTAAAAAAATTAACAAAAAGTAGAGTGGAAGATTAAACCCAATTTGAGCAATGCTCTAATCTCTGTCTATTTCTCCTCAAGTCAGACGTTCGTCAACCACAGATCCAGAGTAGTCTGTACAACTTCAAAAACTCCCCATTTTCTAAACTTGATTTCGTTTTTTATATCCCCAATCTTTACCTGAGCAACTCTGCCCTCTCTCTCTGATTTCTGAAGTTTGTCCCCTTCTCAGCCGCACACTCCACTGTTCCCTACATCCTGAGCCTCTCTAGCTTTACGCCTCCACCTACCAACCTTCTCTCCTCCCTCATAAAACCTCCAATAACCAGCCGTCTTACATCCACTACGCCTCCCAAAACTATACCGAAAAAAACCCCTCTTCTTGCGTCAGAATCTCTCTCTTTTATACCTTCTCAATACCTATTACTCCTCTGTATATCCGACGTGCTATCACTTACTTCACTTTCTTTTCTGCCGACCATACTCTTCTCAAGAGTCTTGGTTCTCTTTTGTTGACTGATCACTCAACTAAAACAGAAGATGCCACCTGCCTCTCTCCAGCTCATGTGACACATCCACCAATCAGCAAATTACGTCCGTCCAATTTATATGAGCAAGATTTTTCAAGATGGTCAACCTTGTCTCTTTAATTTCATACCAATTTAGTCCATTTAGCCATCATAATTGTAACGTCGGGTTTTTCCGATGTATCGTCTATAAAAACATAAAAATACATTATTAATATAAATTGAAGTACTCAAATATAAATTAGGAAATAAAAATCTAAAAATTAAGTTCCGTATCAAATACCCCCAAATATATATTTTGCCAGTCCTCGAGCAAAACTAATCTAAAAATAAAATAAAATCCTAACTCACATTCGCAGGAATCGCGACTACATTTAGCATATGTAATAAGCCTTTAAACCCCTAAGTGGCCTTAGCGGACGAGTTTTGTCTCGTGAGGGTTTACAAGAGGTATACCCACAAAACCTTTTCTCCAAATTTCAGCTACCATATATAAATCAGGAGATAAAAATGTATAAATTAAGTCTGTATCACAGGCCAATCGCTCTTACTTAAAAGACTCCAAATATAGATTTTTTTTAAAAACAATTTTTGCAACAGAAAGTTGAGTCTCTCCTCTTCAAAATTTGGGGTCAAACACTCAAATCGGACTCGAACGAGGTCTCTAGAGACATTTCATTGAACGGTCTCACTGTCAGAATTTTTCTGATGAAAAGTTTCTCGTCAAAAGTTTCTTCATTATAGATTTAGGACTCTATTAAATTAAACATGAGAATGAAAATATGATATGAAAAATATAAAATTAAAAAATAATAGAAATACAAAACCAATGGATTTCCTCCCATTCAGCGCTTAGCTTAACTTCCTCAGCCTGACTTTCTGGTTAGCGCCCGTAAACAACAATCTGAAAATATGGGGATCCACCCAGACAACAATCTGCAGTTCTAATAACAGCTTCACAAAAACGTATGCGTAAGATATAAATATCGAAATTGTTATTTCATGGAAGTTCCCCCCACACTTAGTCTTTTCTAAAATTTGAAGAGTATAAAGAATATAAAACAAGGGAACTTCTTTGGGTTCCTCTCGATGAACCCGCACAAAGCTAGAATCAAACACATCAAGTGGTGGATACTTATAATAAATATAATTTATTAAAACTTTAGAAGCAAACAACTAAAATCCTAAGTTAAGTAGCTCCTTAAAAGTTGGATTAACAACTCTTTGAGAAACTACTTCAGTCAGGGGAGAATGATCACTAGAAATAGAATTATCAAAAATGATTATACGAACCTTCCTCTATCTTTTGTATTGAATTATTTACCTCATTGTTATCGTGGTCCTCTATTAAACTTTTTGAAACCCATTCTTTGTCATTTTCTGTCTCAACCAAAATATTGGTATCAACATTATCATTATATTTCTTGGCAAACTCAATTGGGTCTTCCACAATATTACTCAACCTAGCCTCATTCTCAAATATTTCATCATCATCGATATCAGACTCTTCGTCAGAATCTTCATTGACCTCATATTCTCCATTAGCAAAACGTCGTTTGAATTCCATACGTATGGCAATACTAATTTCTTGGAGAATTTCTTCTAGTACTCCGTTATCTTCCAGTTGATATAGTTTTTTCGAGAGTTTTCTTATGTTTACACGTTTTCTAACATTACTTACATTAGGATCACTAAACCATGACTCTTCCCGTTGAATGGGTGAATGATAATAAATACAATCATGAGTCCGGTAAGGTATATTGTTGTAAGATTCGGTTAGTGCAACGTTCTCTGTATTAAGTGTTGGATCAATCCAGTCTAATATCTGTTGCATGTCCTCTAATTGATCTAAAATATGCATACAACTCGAGTAGAGCCAATTAGAAGTATAATTGTCCCACCTTCTTTGTGGTTGTTGACCTATATACCCACCATAAGTTTGTTGGTATGTATGAAAACCACCAAATTATTTCGTAGGGTATTGATCAAAACCAAAGGATTGATTCTGATTGTGTCTCATGGTCGGTTGGAAGTTATTGAAAGATTGAGAACTATGACTAAACTGATCACCACCATAATATGCATGGTCTTGTGCATCATACATGTTATTTCCGTAAGGAAACATGATGACACACAAAGAGTAAGAAAAAACAAAATCTAACTAAAAAAATCTAAATAAATAAATAAATATGATGTATACAACCTTTTTTCAGAATCTACCTCCCGCTTTTGACAGTTAACGATTTCCACCAACAAATTGATTCCACCACGAAAACCTAAAAACCTGAAAACACTAAAAGAAAAACATAAAATTGAACAAAAAAGATATCTCAAACAAAAAAATTGCTAACTGCTCCCCGGCAGCAGCGCCAAAATTTGATACGTGTCGTAAGTGCAACAAATTACTTAAGATATTTCCCACTAAAACTAGTAATATATCGGTAGTAAGGATCGTTCCCACACAGGGCTGTGTAATCGATATGTTATTTAGATTGGAAAAACTATAGTAAGAGTAAATAATAAAGGGGATTGGTTTAATTAACCAAACATTGACTGATTTAATATACTTATCCATCTTTAATTAGAACCATTCGTTACCAACCGTAGAATAGCATGTACGCGTAGTTATCCCTAGAATTCCTTGTATCACCGGATAACAGGTACGCGTAGTCACCAGATTCTATCCAACTGAGCTTCCTTGAGGTACGCTTATAAGGTGTAACTCGATCGAACGCTTTAAGATTTGTGAATTTAGGTTTGATCCGAGTAGTTAGACTCAATATACTCGATCCACTTGATAGTGTTGTCTTCACACACGATTGCTCCATAGAATCCCCCTGCAAGGTCTCGTGTTTTCTCTTTGTGTAGGAGGTGCTCGACAATTACGGATCGCTCAACTCTCTACTAGTATTAGAATGATCAATATAATATTCCAATTGTATACTTGAAAAATCTAAGAAATCAATCATAAACCCTAGATATAGTGAAAACAAACGATAATGATTAAAACTCTGAATAGATTTGTATAACTAATAAAGATTTACGATTAGAACATTGAATTCATCCTTAATGTACGAAAACTACCTACTCATGATATAAGAAAGAAGAAAAAATAACATAGTTTCCTCCTAAAAGGGTAAACCCTAGAATTTGGAATAAATCTCTCTTCTCTCTTTTTGTTGTGTAAAACCTAGGTCTAAAAATTATGTGTAATCTCCCTCTCTATAGCTACAAAAGTATTAGAAGAGTCTCTTAAATAGATATCTCAAGTTGTAGAGGTGCCCGTGCTCAAATCCCGGTCATACTAGGTTTTGGATACTCAAAAATATCATAAAAAACAGTTAAGAATACCTATCTCTCGTATATGCCTCGATGGCCTGACCCTATGAGAATCCTGATTTTCTCGATGACTTGACCCTCCGAGAAAAGTATGAACTTGTTTTTCTTATAACTTCTTCATATAAAATCGGAATGATCTTATTCCTTTTCCGTTGGGTTTGTTTCTTCGTTCTCTTCAATATGGTGATGAGAAATCCTGAATTTGGGAGATTTACACTTGGTCTTTGGTCCTTCTTCCTTTGCAACACTTCTCTTCATGCACAATCTAACACTTTGTAGATCCTCTTAGGATGATTCACCTAATAAAAGCATAAACTACAAAAAAAAATGTAATATACAATAATTAACAAGAATCCAGCAAATAATAACATGAAATTGACACTCTAAACATATAAAATATGCATTTATCAACAGTCTTCGAATTTGCTCTCATAATCTTCGCTTTTGGCGTGACAAAAAAAAACGTATACTCAAGAAGGTGCATATTCTTCCTATTATCATCTCATAAATCTCTAAAATTGTATGCAAAAACTTTATCCACCATGAACAAGTGGTAAACCCAAGGTGTTTGATTAATTGCCTCTTATGACTTTTCATAGAGAATTGTAGAAAACAACTTAAAAATTAGCAAGGTTAGCACCAGCATATACTCTCTGATGATTTTTTCATCTTTATGCAAAGACTGGGTGCTTGTGTCTCACTCTATGCTGCAGGAATCAAACTGGTAAGTAGTAATGGTGTTGTGCTACTACTTCCATCTGTGGTAGAAACTGTTTCCTGTGGTAATTGATGATAATATGGATAAGTGAGATCAAGTAAGGGTAAAACTGAAAACCCATATTTATAATTCCAAATTTGTAATCGTTAATTAAATGATTCTTATGCTAGAAATAGTTAAAATTATTGTCTTTGGTTTTGAGTAAGACTTGAAGGAGTGGAATAATTCTTTCACGAGAAACCATGTCTGGATTTGTTTCGAATGACATGATATGTTTGAATTTGGATCACATAAATTATGTGTTATATTATACCAAGTACCTATGATGGTTGATCTGAGAAAGAAATGTGATTTTACAGCTAATTGGGGATGAATCTGAGATTCAGAAGAAGAAGATGGAAAGAAGAACCGAAGAACTGAAATTCCTAATTCGATCTAGGTTATGTGGGTTTATTAATTTCTTTTTAGTAGATTTCCTAAATACCCTCATCTCAGCTGACTCGTTTCGGATTCATTTCGGCCGAGTCAAGCGAGATTATCGGTCCAATCTTGTTTCGGCGATATCATCCATCTCGTTTCGCACGAATGTCGATACCGGAAATTTAAGCAAAATCTCGGCCATCTCGGCCGAGATCGACTACACTGGATAGAAAGTAAGTTCATAATTTCTTAGTCGCAAATGCCAGGGTGAGAATCAATTGCTCAATTTTTGTGTAGTTACGCTCTGCGGGGTTAAGGATTTTACTGATATAGTAGATCGGTTTCTCATTGTTGTCGTTGGTCCTGACCAAGACCGCACTGACCGTGTTTCTAGTTGCTTCCAAGTAAAGGGCGAGGAACTCATCAGATTCAAGCTTTTGCAGGATAGGTATGCTTGCTAGATGTCCCTTTATCTTTTAGAATGCTACCTCGCATCTGTCGTCTATGCAAACCTGTTCGATTTTATTAAAGTATCAAAGAAAGGATTGAAGTAGTCCAAGGATCGTGTTATGAACCAGGTTAACACTGCTAACCTACCATTGAGCTTCTACACTTCCTTTAATATAGAGGGCGAAGGCATATATACTATTGCTTTGACTTTGGTTGAGTCCACCTTGATTCCGAGCTGGGTGACAAGGAACCCTAGAAACTTCCTGGACGTTACCCCGAAAGTGCATTTCTCTGGGTTCACCTTCATCTTGTATTTTCGCATTGCCTAAAATTTTTCTTGAAGATCTTTGAGGTGATCGGTAGCCTGCTTGCTTTTGATCAGCATGTCGTCTACATAGAATTCCAACTAATTGCCTATCCACTAAATGAAAATTACAACGACTAGCCTTTGGTATGTTGCCCCAGCATTGCGTATCCAAAACGACATCCTTGTGTAGCAGTAGACCCCCTTCAGGGTGAAAAAGGCCGTGTGCTCTTGGTCTTCCACGACAAACGCGATCTGATTGTTTCCCGAGTGGCCATCCATGAGTGATAACATTTGATGACCTGACGTGGCTTCAACCATCTGATCAATGTTCGTAAGTGGGTAGATATCCTTTGGGAAAACCTTATTGAGGTTGCTGAAGTTGATGCATATCCTGATGCTCTCATTCTTCTTTGGCACTATTACCATGTTTGATACCTAAGTCGGGTACTTCATCTCCCTTATGAATCCCGCGTCCATCAGATTTTTAGCTTTCTTTCCACTACACTATGATATTTTGGGGTCATTTTTTGTATATTTTGTCGAAATGGAGCAACATTCAGATTAATTTTCAGTTGGTGGTTGATAATACTTGGGTTGATTCCCAGAATATATTCCATTCTCCAAGCGAAGATATCTTTATACGAGATTAACAGTCCAGCCAGCTCATTTTCCTGTCCCGGCGGCATCAAAGTTCTAATATTTATCAGCCTTGGTTGTTCCTAGGTCCCGATATTCACATCTTTGGTCTCTTATACGGATGTGAAGCTCGGTATTGGCTTCCCGAAGACCGAAGCATTCTTTAATTGTTATTTGGAGCCTTCAATGACCAACATGGTCCCAGAGGTTTTGGCTACAGTCTCCGAGCTCCCGTGGTTCCCATCCGCTGACATTGTTCCTCGAGCATTTGTGAAGAACGCCTCTAGCTCAGCGGTTTTCTTTTCCTCGGCTCGTGCTTTCTTGGCTTCACACTTTGATTCAATTCTTCCCACGTTTATCTTGTGTTCTGTTGCACTATATTCCATTGGATATGTTTGATCACCCTTGATTTTTCTTTCTCCTTCTAGAGCCGGGAATTGGAGGTACTGATGATATGTTGATGCGACTCCCTTAAGGCGGTGTACCCAATATATGCCCATGATGGCGTTGTAAGGAGATGTTGCATCTACTACACTGAACCGAGTGATGATGCGCATCGAACCAACCTTCACTTCAAGGGTAATCTTCCTTTTTGACTTTGGCATGGATCCATTGAATCCGTAAATGACATAGCTAATCGTCTGTGAACTCCATCTTCTGAAACGCATCATAGAACGAGATATTCATCGAGCTTCCGTCGTCGACGAGGATCCTGGTGAAACTGAATTTTTCAGTTGGAAGGGTCAGGACCAGCGGATCATTGTGGTTTTTGACCTCCTGATATACGTCATTCGCGAAAAAGACTAGGAGAATGGACATCCAATCTTCTCAGGGCTCGAAGATCTTTCCACTGATCTTGAATATCTCATGGTCCATGACTCTTTTCAAGCTATCTGATTGATCTCGGCTACCATTGATGATTCTAGTTCTTCAACATGCGAGATTGTATGGACATACTTGTGATCCTTGGGGATTCAAATCTTCATTTTTATTATGTTCGTTGCTGGCGTGGGAATTGGCTCGATGTATTCTTGTAGACTCCCTTAATTGATCATGTCTTGGATGACATGCCTCAAGTTCTTGCATTGATCTGTTGTATGTCTGTAGAAAGCATGATACTCATAATAATCCTTGCTTTCCTGTCACACCCTGGGAAATTCTACCCCCGGCGTTGTGCGCTTGGAAGGTCAGAACTCCCCAACGTGCGACTTGAAATGACAGTAAACAAGCCTTAAAGCTTTCTCGCTAGGAAAATGGAGGTCAATTTTTTATTTTCAAGCATGTTTTCCAAGCATGATACTCAAAACGTAGTTTCCATACCGTTCCAACTCACCCTTGTTCTGCAAATGGTACAAGGCCATTAAATCCAATGGTGAATTCCTTTGGAAAGCATCACATACGAACATTGTCAAGGCATAACTCATTCCTAGGACTAGTACCTAGGCCGTTTCAGGCCTATTTTTCGATTCTTCAACTCTGTTTCGACTAACCGCTGGGGGCATGCACTAATCTTGCTCTTGCCAAGAGTGCAGCAACCAGGCATATTTTGTTCATACCATATGGATTGATAGGAAGTATGAACATCCATCAAATGGAATGCAACTACCTCATCAAGTGTGGTAACAATCATCTCTTTCATAACATTGCCGAGCCATATGATATGAGTTACCAAAGTGTCGTAATCATCTCCAAATTAGATGATATGAGCAACAATATGCTGCACCTCAATGCATTGCATTGCGGCTTCCTACATACCCAACCCGTACCTTGAAGGGATCAAGCATGACCGTAGTTCATGTGAAGGGTCTTTTCGAATGGAACAAGCAACTTATGCCTATTAAGGAAAATCCAACATCGATTTTAAGGTTCAATCACTTTGGAAGGATATGCTTAGGCATATACAATTCACATATCCAACAATTTCCAACTTGGCTAGTCCGTATAGGCAAAGGGACTTTCGCAAGGTATGCACAGGCTTGCGCATAACTAATGCATTTGTATGCAAATATGCATTCTCGAGTACGCAAAGCATCATTCAAGATCATTGGGTAAGCTATATAGAAACATGGATACTTCATTGCGTAAGCATCCTCGGGTAAGCTTCATGGGACAATATGCTTCCTATCAACCTTCATGGCATTGAATGGCATGTGTCTAGATGTTGCACCCTTGGCAAGAGCAAGATCAGCATAGGCTCCAACGCATGGTCGGAGCAGAGTTAAGAAATTGGAGATTAAGCTTGAAATGGCCTATGTGCTAGTCCAACGCATGACTTTGGTCTGGACAATGCTGGTAAGTATGTGATGCTTGCCAATGGCATCATCATTGTCTTTTATTCTTGTACGCTTTTCAGAACAAGGGTGAGTTGGAATGGTATGGAAACTACGTTTTGAGTATCACGCTTGCAAAGCATGCTTGGAATGGAAAATCTACTTGCATTTTTCTAGAGAGAAAAGAAGCTTAAAGGTCCGTTTACTGTCGTTCGAGCCACGCGTCGGGAAGTTATTGCCTGCCCAACGCACAATGCTTAAGGTGGAATTTTCCGGGGTATGACATTCTCTTTGCCTTTCAGGATGAGTTCTCATGGAATATGGCCACTTGAAGTTCGTCCGGTTTTGGATTTCTCGTAACATTTGGCCAGTTCCCTTGTTTAACTTGGTGAAGACCCTATCCTTGAATCCTTCACTATTCGTAAAATTTCTCGATCTCGGCGTGATCTTTTCTCATCTCTTGGTTGTTCTGCGTTTGATATACATTTTGATCCTTCTTGAACATGTTCCACTAATTGAGTGCGATGCGCGGTTGACGCTTTCCCCTTAGTTTGCTTCCTGAGGTTGTCCCTTTTCCTTTCTTCCAACTAGATGTACTTGAATTGGATGACCCATACCTCTCAATCGGTAGTGATAGGTAGGTTGATGGTACCCAATTCTTTAAATAATCGAGATTCTCTATCCAAACCGTATTTAAAGCAGTTGATACTGACGATTGGGTCTACCCTCTCGATAGATTGGTTGATCCTGACCCACCTTTCAGTGTATTCTCTAAGCGATTTCCGGGGACCGATAGCCAGTGTGAAAAGCTTTTCCATGCTTTATTTTGTGGTCATGTTGTACATATAGGTTTCCAGGAAGACTTTGGTAAGTTGTCGGTAAGAATCGATTGACTTGGAGGAAGGTTTTCTAACCACGTCAAGGCTGACTCCTTCAAGATGGACGAGAAGTATTTACACATGACGACATCATTAGTTTCCCAATGTACGTGCATAGTACCTCAGATGGATGATGGGGTCTCTATTGCCGTCGTAACAAGTATAATTGGGCAGCGGGAATTTTGCTAGTATGGGTACATTCATGATATAGAAAGTGAACGATGACGTGCGAGCCTCACGGATGAATTCTTATATCCTCAATCCTCTTCCTTGGCGAGACTTTAGTCCGTTCAACTCTTCCCTAAGTATCTCCATTTGCTCGTACATGTCGTCCATGCGGTTCTGGCTGGTTGTGCATATGGACCTTGAGGGGGTGAACGTCGGATCACTTGGAATATTGGGCAATTTCTTTCTCCTAGGTCTGACGGAAATTTGTTCTGGGCTGATTACGAGTTACTGGCTCCGATCTCCTCTTTGTCGATGTTCGTTTACTTGTGGTGCCCCTTCCTGGTCCGATAAACGAATATCAGATTCTTGGTGTGAGTCTGTTGGGGAAAAATGAGTTTAAATTAAATGTTTTTTGGTCTTGGTGT
>JAJJMC010012636.1:1503677-1608306 GCA_023531435.1 Papaver californicum
ATTCTGATACATCTAACGCTGCTATTCATTGTTGCAAGATTTCAACAGAGTCATCAGTCTCCTTCCTTGGTCGTTCTTTCAGAGTCTAATTCTCTTGCTCTAGATAATGCATATCAAACTCGTAGTACTTTTTATGTCCTTTGAGTGCTCCCTTGAGCATTACCGCCATTTGGATGGTTTCATCTAACTTATTCAGGTTGGCAATGTTTTAAGCGTGCCGATCTGCGGCCTCAGCTTCAGCATGGGTTGCGGCTTTTTCCCCGGTGATCGTTGTTTGGGATACGATGCTATGCATGGATTCATCAAAAATCGTTTCAATTACCGGATGGTTTGGGTCTTCGAGCTAGTTTCCCCGATTTATGGGTATTTTTTCCAAAACTCCTGTATACGGAAGGCGATCGAAGATTCCTCCTAGTGCAATATTACGATACCCGGGCCCCCTTGGAAGTTGTGTCCCGATGAGTGACATCCCTTATATTTCACCGGTTTGCTCTAGGACTTCATTTTGCCCAGCTGCTTTTGTCTTTGCTAGAGCCTTTGTTACCTTTTCTGCTAAGACTTTCGTCGCTAGGGCATTGGTTGTCGCTGCTTTAGCTGTTGCTGCTCTAGCTTCTCTCTTTTGTGTGGTTTTTTCCTTTGCTGCTGCCAACTTGTCTATGGCCGTGTTCTCAGCGATCTTGCTCTGGATGTCTGGTGCCTTGCTCTATTTCCTTATCTATTCCCTTGAGATTGCACGTGTGTTGGGATTTGATGTCTGTGGCATCCCATCCTTAAATTTCCCTATTTCGATAATCCTGCAAGATAGAAAAGATAGCCAAGCAAAAATTCCTTGCTATTTTAAGAGGGGTAAGAAAACAACATGAAACAATTTCACGATGAGATCGATAAGAAAATCTTTTGGAACCCATTTTTGAAAGATGAAAAAAAAAAATCTTGTATCAAGTAAATCTTCGAGGAAGTATAGAAATATAGTTCGAAATATTTTCTGTTTGTCGTTTTTTGTATATCAAACAACCAACAGTAAAGTAGGATTCGTGTACTAGGAAGTACCTCTTTTTACTCTACTAATTTCCAGACTTAGATTTGTTTTTTCAAAAAGATGCAAAGATACGTATCAGTTTCCTGTAAAGATGATACATTTGAACTTGGTGGGTCCTATTACCTGGTACTATTTTTGTAGTATATGTAACTGGTACTCTGAGATACTCATGATTGTTCATAATACAACATCAATACCTTCAACTTTGTTCTCAATGCCGAACATAAATCTGAGAGACAAAACTTGAAGTGTTTGGATAAAATCAAGATAAACCTGTTTTTTAAAGGTTTTAAATGGAAGACAAAACTTTTACCAATAAATATCTCTGTTTCTAGCGCCAAACTGTAATCGCTAAAAACCCAACTAGTGGATCTAGCAAGGTTTGAAGTACCCCTTAGTAAATTCGTTTGCACAAACAATGTAAAAATAATAGAATAATATAACATATATAACTTAAAAATGTAAAGTGCTAGTAACGTAAATAACACGAGTGATCCTACATGGATCATCCGAAGCCTACATCCTCTGGGTAATGAGTTTGAGATCTTACTGTTGATTCTTTGGTGTTACAAACTGATTGTAAAGTAAACGTAAGTAAATGCGGGTTAAGCTAAGTACAATATCCCCCACTCTATCCCTAATCTTCACTCCTGAAAAACTCCAACCTCTTCTCCAAAACACAAGCTTCCTATTTATAGAGTTTTGTTGGGGCCTTCCTTTCGTTTATTTTTTGAACGTGGAGACCGGGGATCGGGAACTATATCCTTGACCCTTACGGTCTTAGTTAATATCTTCTTCTTCGTTAGGGTCTTGCCACGTGTAGGAGATAGTTAGGTGGGAGTATTAAATACACATTTAATGATGAGTAGATGTTTCCACAAGTGGAATAACTCTTTCCAGATGTCACGTCCCATCAGTTAATCGTGTATTCATCATGTCCGTCCATCCATTTCTGCCTTGGGATCTGGTAAAGCAAGATTACGTCCACTTCAGTGCTTCTGTTGTACTGGTTGTACGATGCTTCTGTCCTGAAATCTTGCCACATGTACGGTGTAAATTATGCATTTACAAGTATCTCAATTACTATTACATGTTGAGAGAAGCCACTATTGAACTTCCTCATAATAAATTTAGATGGTTCTCTTAGAAACTACACTGCTGGTAATGGAGATCTTGTTCGTAACAACGATGGATAAGTGATATCTCCCGTCCCTGATAGTAACACCATCTACAATCACTTTACATAAGGTGCAAGGATTAGACATGGGTATCAGAGTATGAGCTTAGCCTTAAATTCTAATCGCATAACTGACTCGTAGACAGTTGTGAACATCATCAACCACGAAATTGAACCGCCACGAACAGACCTCCATATTGTAAGAGCTATGAGATCAAAGATTTGTCAATTGGATTTTTCTGCATCAAGCATATTTATCACGAGACAAATGAAGTTTCTGATTACCACACGAATCTACGTCATATTGTAGAGTTTTCTGAGATCATCTCTAATTCCTCTGTTAGAGACACGAAAAATATCATTTTCGAAGGGGTTAATTGATGTTTGGTACTTAGGTTTTGACCAGGTTTATTGTTTGGTCTAACATTTGTCCAACGTTAGGGCTTGGTACCTGGACTGACGCTGACGATAGTTGACCACGTGAACTGATGACATGTCTTATTTTTCCGTCAATTAAATATTGAATTACTAAAAAAAATTAAACTTTACTAACAATGAAAAACCATGTCCCTAACAGATTAAGTGAACGCTTACGATCGACCTTATCTATTATAACCCCAAAATGATTCGCATGCCCTAATTAGTTTTCTGCTTCTCTACCTCCATCTATCAGAGAAGAAGATCTGACAAAATGTTAAGTGTTTTCGGAAGTTGAAGATTGTGATCGTGATCCACTGATATTTGAAGAGATTATCGAGGTGTTATTTTCAGGGTAATAATAGTATGAAGTTATTCAAGGACTTGTTTAACTGTTCAATCGATTTCACTGGTAAGTGGTTCGATTTCTTTACCATTTGTTTTTTGTATGCATTAGATTCATAATTTATGATATCAATAGTAATTATAAGAGTACTTTATGTGTTGGGTTTTGTTTAATCTCTTCAATTTTTCGATTAAATTAATTTAGGGTTTATAAAAATTGGGGATTTTTTGATTTGGGTGTTTTAAAATGATTGAAATGGGGAAAGATAACGTGGGTTTGTCGAATTTTATTTCTTTAAAATTTTATTTTAGTTTCACAATTTATCCTTATGCAGTATTATCATTGGTTTTTGATTAAAGTATGCAGTGATTTTAACTTTTGTGTGTTGGTGATATGCAGAAATGGATGGTTCTGAATTCCCTAAGTTTTACCCCACTAAAGATGGTTATCTGGTAGGGACAAGTAGGGCAAAGAGGGATTCTGATAAAAATGTTAAAAGGGTTGATTGTTTGTTGGAAGAGGAATTAGATTGTTGTCTCAGTTACACAAGTATGACAAGCCAAGTAGTACTACAGGTAATCAAGATGGATTTGTTTCAAGTCAGGGGGGTGTTGTAAATGTGGATGACAATGTAAATATGGACACAGATGGTGGGTCTAATGCAGTTGGATCAAGTACTGTTGTAAATGAAGTTAGGGAAGGTGTAGAAAAGGTTGGTAGTGGAAGAAAAGTAAAGAAAGTTGTTAAGAAACGTGTTAAATTGGTGGGTGGGTCTAGTAGTGTTGTAAATGACTGCATTAGAGATGGCGGTACTGGTACTCAAGTAGAACCAACAACAAATGTTGATGTGGATGTTACCCCAGTTGAGTCAGTTACTCAAGTAGAAACAAAAGATGTGCAACGAACTAAGAAAAAGCTAGGTTTAGATGGGTGTTTTCTGAAAGGTAATATGGTGGTGTGTGGTTTTCTATCATGTCATTAGATGCAAACAATGGATTGTTTCTTATTGCTATTTTCTTGTGTAGAAAATAAAACAAAGAGAATTGGACTGAGTTTCTTAGTATTGTTGCTCCTTATTTGAAAGAGCATCCTAGAGAACTCACATTCATATATGATAGGGAGAAGGGACTTATATCAGTTGTTGACACAAATTTTAGTGATGTGAACCATCACTATAGGTATTATGTTAGGCATATGTACAAAAACTTCAAGAGGTATCACCCAGGAAAACATCTAGAGGCACTAATGTGGAATACAGCTAGGTCATATGTGAAGGAAGACCATGATATTAACATAAACAAGATGAAGGATGTAAGACCACAAGTAGTGACTTATCTACAAAAACAAGATTCATCACAGTGGGCAAGAGCTTTTTTTGATACTTCATCATGTTGTGAACACATAACTTCAAATTTCTGTGAAGCTTTTAATGCTTGGATTTTGGACATAATTGGGTTGCTTGTATGCAACTTTCTTGAGAAATATCACCTTATGGTGAAAAGGTTGATGTTTGATAGGAAAATACAAGGTATGAAGATGGAGGAGTGGTACCTAGGGCAGAAGAGATTTACAAGTTGAATAGAGATAATACAACTGCATTTGAAAGAGTACCTACTAGCAGAGATGTATGGAAAATCCTTGATCACAGAAATGAACAATCTTGGGTAGTAACACTATCCACGCATGAATGTGACTGTAGGTTTTGGGATGTCACTGGGATTCCTTGTGAACATGCAATCAATGCCTCTTTTTATAACAGGACTGCAGACTGGAAAGAGTAAGTTTATCTTCACCACTTTTATTTTTTTTTCTTAAATTTTATATGATACCACTTTTTCATCTTCCTTTATGATTCACAATGGTTTTGCAGATTGCTTGATGATTACCACAAGGTGGACAACTATATAGAAACTTATAAAGGAATGGTTGGTCCCATGGATAATGAGTCTTAGTGGATGGAAAAGGATGAAATACAACACAAGGTTGCACCACCTCCTTTTGAAAAGCAAAAAGGAAGACTAAGAACACAAAGGAGAAGAGATGCATATGAGGCTAGAGGTAGAAATTTACAAAGGAAACAATGTTCCCTATGCAAAGAGTTTGGACACAACAAGAAAGGTTTTCCTAAAAATGATGAACTTGCACAACAAGAAGGTGATAAGCTTTATAGTTTTGTTTACTTTATCTTTTACTCAAGTGTACTTTATTATTTTTGTCTCTAACTTTTTCTTTTTCTCTAACTTTTTCTTTGTTTGTAGATGGTGAACCACATGTGAGAAGGAATCCAGCAAAGGATTTTGAGGAGTACCAAAGTCAACAACAGAACAATGGCAGAGGTGGAGGTAGAGGTGGCAGGAGAGGTGGCAGAAGTGATGGGTCTGAGGTGATAGGTATAGTGTCAGGTAGAGCTACATCTGCCACTAGTAAAGGTGATCCAAGAACTATAGGTGGTCCAAGAACTAGAGGTGTAGGGAATGGGACCAATGAGGAGGGGAGCTGAGTACTTGTTGTTTGGGGATAATGTTGAAGAACCATCACCAGCAGCACCATCTGCACCACCAGTTTGGGTACCTCCTGGTAGATCTGCTACAAGAGGAAGATGCGTTGTAGATGGTTGGTCTCCAGGTACTAGAGGTGGGTCAGGTACATTGTATTGAAAAAGAGGCAACATTGTTGGTATTTGGATTCCAAGAGTTGATATGAGAGGTGGCAATGATGGTCCAAGAAGTGGTGGTGTTAGAACCAGAGGTGGTGTTGTACAACAAAAGAGGAAAAAAGTCACTAAGACTGCATCATTGCATGAAACTGCAGAATTGCCTGAGCCTGCAACATTCCCTGAACCTGCAAAACTGCTTCAACCTGACCTGCCTTCACCACCAAGAAGGAGCATAAGAATTCAAAGGGATACATGTAATTCCCTTAATATAATTACTATTGACCTAACTGATGAATAATCATTTATGCTTTAGATTGATAAGTTATTATCTTATGGACCACTGCAGTTGCTAGGGATTACATGTTTAAAGGTTGTGAACAACATATGCGGTTGCTAAGTTATTATCTTTATTACTTGTTTATAACAGTATGATCGTATCTTAGTTGTCATCTTTATGAACAACTTAATGACAATATGTTATCATTATTATCTTTATCATCTTCTTGTGTGTTAATGGATTGTTGGTGCATTGTTTGACATAATTACTAGATTCATTAGTACTTAGAAAAACTTACTAGATTCATTACAACTTACTAGTTTCATACATCTTACTAGGTTCATAAATCTTCCAACACTTGCTTACAAATTTATTGAAACTTAACCTTCTTACATGTTTGACATAAGTAGTATCCGTTTCAATAGATTCTGGTTTTGTAGAAGTGAGCAGCTTCATCTTACCATCAGAACATGGATCTGTACATGGTAAGAGGTTGGTTTTGCAGTTATAAGCCATGTGATCAGCTTCCCCACATGAGTATTAGTTAAATTGCTTCTCTTTTAACCACTTTTCATCATCTGATAAAGTTGGTGGAATACCTTGGTATGAAGCTACATAAGCATCTAACCAGATGAAAACTCCATAGTAGTTGCACTTCACATAAGGTTGAAATCCATTTTTTCCTTTTACTGTTTTTCTAAGAAATAAGTACCATTTGCAATGGGTGAGTGTGCATTTTGTACCTTCCCAAGGACAATCTCTGGCAACATGACCAGCAGAAATACATAAAGAACACTTGCTAATTGGTGGTGAGCTTGAACCCTCAATTATGTATGCTTCTGTGTGAAAAAATTTCAGGAATTGAGTTGTTGAAGATGAAGATGATAATTTGTAGATGATGGTGGTGAAAAGTAAGATATCTACAAGTGCTTTTATGTAGTCCATCCAACAGTCATGTTTTCTGAAAATTTAAAAATCCGACCGTTGGATCTGAACAATCATAGCCGTAGGATAAATCAGAAGGAATGTGAGTTTTTAAAACACTCACGTGTTAACGGTGCTGTTAACGACTTTAACTATTAATTAGTATTTTTAATTACTAAACATAAGTTAGTATTTAAGATTGTCAACCCGGGTCAACCGTCAGTCCAGGTAACAAGTTCTAACGTTGGACAAATGTTAGACCAAACACTAAACCTGGTCAAAACATGAGTACCAAACATCAATTAACCTTTTTCGAAGATAAAAATGGAAAACCATACGTGACACTATAATGTATTGTTTGTATTCTTATTAGCTTATGTTTTAAATTTTAGATTTTGGAGTGGTTCTGGGGTCCCTTTTCAAACCCAGTCTTAATCCCATAAAAAAAAAAATAACCATAATAGCGACGAATTTACAAAGTGTGCATCACCCACAACTCAGTATGTAATATACTACCTCCGTTTCAGCAAAATTGTTACTATCACTTTTGCAGAAACGTAGGGAGTATATATAAGTTGGTAAATTGGATAATCAATGATGTTCTGGTGTAGTCGGCTATTACATCAGTCTTACACACCGAAGGTCCCCAATTCGAGCCTAGGAAGCACCAACATTAAATTTCTTTCTTTTATGCTAAAGAAAAGGCAAATTCATTAAAGAAAAGGCAAATTCACTTATGAAAGAATATGAAAGTTTCTCTTAAATTTTTTTTATTGTTTTTTGTGCTAAAGAAAAGGCAAATTCATTTGAAAGAATATGAAAGTTTCTCTTAGTTTGTGGAGCAACTCCAATCAGTATACAATAAGATACAAAAATACAATACATAGATGATTCATGACATAAACAAAACGGAAAAGCATGATACATTATTAACCAATGTTGCCCCTACAGAGCACTGGCAATTTACATACTCTTAATGAAGAAATCAAGGTTTTCTTCGCCCTAGCTTTTTGCACCTTCTAGCTAGCTAGCTCAATATCCTTACTAGAATAATAAGTAACTGGCAATGATGGCAAGACCGCTTGCAGAAGAAATCTTCAAGGCTAAAGAGCCTGATTTTTTTGTATCATCGGCTGGTGCGGGAGCATCAGCTTCACTGGGGCCATCAGCGGCAACAGGTCCTCCAACAGCAGGAGACGTGACAGAGGCATCGGGGGTCGGTGAGGGTGGTGATGTAGGGAAGTCATCAGATGATGGGGTAGAGGCCGAAGGTGAATCGGCCTCGTTCGTTGGAGATGAATCTGTACTACCTGTTGGTGAAGACGTGGGTGTTTTCGCTGCGGAACTTGATGTTGGTGATGAAGCCGGGGCTTCGTCTTCATCATCCTTAGTAGCCGATGGGGTTGGTGCAGTTTTGCTACTACTTGATGATTTGCTTGGAGCAGGTGATTCTGATGGTAGTGAGCCTGATTCCGGGGATGATTTTGGTGATGGAGATGCGGTTGGACTCTTGGATGGTGCATCTGCTGCCGAGACATATGATGATAACTCTAAAGATACACCTATGAAGAACATTGTTAAAGCAAGAACAACAACCTTTTGACGTGCCATTCTTGTTAGTGTAGGTTTATGTATGTTTAAACACAGATAATTTTTTCACTATTGTCTTTTCTATCAACACTTCGTGAGGAATTGGGTTCATGAATACGGGTGGAGATTAAATATTTGAATTCATGTAAAACAAGAAACTTGATTGATTTGGCGTGGTTAACGGACTAACAAGTTTTCATCCGAGACAATTGGGTTGACCGTTAAAACGATTGGTTTTTACTTCATCTGGATTATAGACCAACGGAATTCAACTACCATTTTTAGACACAAGACATCAATAGAATTAATTTACTGTGGAGGTCGTATTCCCAGGAATAATACATTACTGCCTTTTCTGTCGTGCTTAATAACTGTTTTTAAGATAGTAGTCTAGCATATAACTTGTGTGTTGTGATATGCGATGTACATATATCAATCCAGCGTTATGAAAATATGAAATGAAATATCACATACGTTTATATGGTATGTCTTCTGGGCCATGCACTATGGTTGGGTGATTTGCTTGGCTTTAGCTGTATTATATCTAAGGCAAATATTATGGCTTATTTTTTAGTTATAATGTGGTCAAAAGGTTTAGCTTAGCTAGTGAAGATATAAAAATGTGTCCAATTCAAGCTATAAGAAATAGACGACGAGAACTGAGTTTCGTAATATGTGGAAATTATTTTCCGTAATTGATATTAGATGCAAACTGAGTTTCCGCCACAATATTTACGTAAACTGAGTTTCTTTCTCCGTATTAATATTTGCCTAACTTTTTCCTGTTACACCTTTCTCACACCCGATATTTATCATCCATTATTATTAACGATTCTATTTTTCCACCATCGGATCCAACAACTATTTTTTAAAAGAAATTGAGAAAAATAATTATATCTAGAAACTAGTTTTTCTTCTCAAATCACTCTAAATTATCTTCTTACAACTTGATTTTCCACTCAAACCCCTCAAATCATCTTCTAAACAAAACAATTTCTTCCATTTTCTTCTCTATCTCTTTTTTATAGAAAAAAATGTCATGAAAAATTTAAAGAAAGAAATACTCTCCTAGAGAAGACATGCATCTTGTTTTTGCAAAAAAAAAATTCTACAGATAGAAGGAACTTATTCTGAGGATAAGAATTTGTTATGGCGAAAAATTACCGAAAAATTTGTACAAGCTTGCTGTGGAAATCTTATATTCATCGTGCTCTAGTTGGAAGTCGAAGTAGATTTAGCATTTTCAAGGTTGAAATGGATATATTTTTTATATGTCTTTTAATTGGTAACACAAACAATCCGAACTTAGATGATAATAACCAGGTAAGTGTAACGCCCAACTTCGAATTCTAGATTGGCCGCCCTAAAATCCCAAGTATGACTTACTTATGGACCACTTTACACACTCAAACCGTCAGACCAACTCATGGTTATCGCATGGAGCACGTTCAAATTAATCCAAAAATAAATAAGTTTCATTTTATGAAATTGATAAAGCATTTGTAAAGTTTTAATGTAAATCCATAAAACAAATGTACTCCTCGACACGCAGGTTGGACCAAAAAATAAAACACTAAAATTGGGTGGAGAGAAATAGAGTCTAAACTTAAAGGAATTAAAAAATACTGTAATTATACACCTTATGAAAATACGAAGAAAACAATTTCTGAAACGGGGAATACGATTTAAAAGTCAAACTACTCCACGATAACAATTTCCTGAAATAATAGTAAGTTGGGTCAGACCCCAACCAATATTCGGCCCTCACACCCTTCTAATGTTTATAGACGATCTAACAAATCCAAATCAGTTCATAAAAATTAGGCGAAGTAAAACAATTTATAAGAGGAACATTACTTTTCTTTTTAGTTTCAGAATAATGACAACAAAAATCAAAGTAAAATGGAAAAACAAGAAAATGACTCAATAATGGCAACAACAGGTTGTTAAATGGTAAAACAAGTCACTATAATTTACCCATCCCCTGATCGGATTGTAGATTACCGAGTGCCCCTCTCTAGATTCTTACTCTAACCGCAAGACATACCGTATTATTCCTTGTGTAGTCCACTTAATTCTCATACCGTGCTCCAAAGAAAATTAAGTGTTATCGATCCCATTCCCAAGATAATAGAGTCATATATTTTAAGCGACCCCTCGGTCATGGCTTAATAATCAATGGGAATCAAGCCAACTACGTGTGACAACAACTATTAATAGTATAATTCAATCACACAATTGTTTTCATTATAGCACCACTAATATTCTTTGGTGATTGACCATGTCAAAGAAATTCATTCTTTGAAGAAACAAGCCCACAAACTTCTATTATTTTAATAATTCTTTCTTGAATTCCTTCATTTTCTTTACTTGTTGTTTCTCTGATAGTTTAGAGATCTTCTCTAGGTCTTTCAACTTAAGCGGTTGCAATTGGTTGGCAATGTTTCTTAACATTGTTCTATATATGAAACGTAAAAATAAAGTGTTGTGCGTCCGGAAATACCTTATGAGTAGCATACATCAGTGCCTGATCTTGTTCGGTTACTATCTCCTTAAGAAGAGCATCCTTCTGAAAGATTAACTTACATTTTTCTAACCCCAAAATGTAACTTTCTTTCATCTCGTCTTTTAAAAAACAAACATCCACGGTAAATGGTGCCTTGTTCGAGGTATGCCTAACTATATTCATCAATGACATATCATATTTGTTGGTTTTGTACGTTCAATCCATTATAAGAACTTACGGAAAGCATAAAGTCAATTTAACGCATTCTAGGTGGGAAAGAAAAATGTGTACAACTTGTCCGAACTCACCCAATATGTTTTGAACCATGTAGTTGTTCTTCACCGTCAACCACATAAATGATTGCATCACCAACCTACCTTGCAAATATTTTCTTCTCAAAGTACTTTTCGCGTTGTAGATGGTTTGTAAAGTGGATTTTTTATCCTTGTCATCCGCTTTCAATTTACAGAGGATTTTAGATTGTACAATACGTGCTTGCAACATTTTATCTACTTCCACGCATTATTTGGGCTTGAGCCTTCTGAATCTTGCATGTCCGTGAATATCATGTGGACGTGAGTGGTTATAACGATTACTCATAAGTTTGTTCATAGTCCAATGTTTTTCATAGTTTTTGAAGTTGAAAACTATCTTGAAGAGGCGTTTTTTCTCTTCGATTTAGTATTATTCTTATTCCCCGTCTTCCCGATATACACGTAACCCTTTTTCTTCTTACTTACATTTCCCCACTTCTATCATAAACCATCCCAAATCGGTCATCTCGGCTTTGGGTATTTCCAACTAGCATGCAGTTTATTTTCTTTCCATGTTCTTCAGTCGAAGCCTTTTCTTTAGGTTTAATTTTCCATGTCTACATATATGCAAGTTCAAAGATAAATTTATTACTAAAGCTTTAGAATATACATGAGAAAATAAAGTAAAACATCAATTTGTTACCTGCCAAGTCATTCTGGAAGTGATCTTTAGTATTTTCATAAATGATGTAAAAAATTTCCGATTGATCTTCCATTGGTAAAGGCGCAAGAACGATCTACAAATATCACAAGGTTAGGTGACGAAAAAGATAATTTCCTTAAGGGTTTGGCTGATTCAATTTCGGGTTATCATCTGAAATACGTTTAATACCCTAACATATTTAAAGTTTGGCGGCTAGGAAAATGCACTTATTTGCCGAACTTTTAACTTTTGTTTTTTCACAAAACTATCATTTTTGGTTGTTATTGCTATTCAAACTTTTAGCTGTATGACACTCAGAAGAATGTTCGGCTGGTTTAGAAAATATTATTATTAGACAAACTTCAAACTTGTTATTTGGCTTCAAATTTCAAACTTGTTATTGCTATTCAAACTTCAAACTTGTTATTTGTATTAGCTGAACATTTTATATGTGTGTAATGCGGTAAGGTTCTGCTGGTTCGTCATTAACCGAACGGTTTATCCAAAGTAGGTTCGTCTATCCAGTTATTAGCCGAACTTAACACTCTTCAGCCGAACAAGTTTGTAAATATTCGATTTTGTTTACGAATTCAACCTACAAAAAGAAAATTAAACCTCATGTAGAACCATATCTGTGTATTATTAGCATAAGGTTTTCCTCATCCATATATTCATCTCCGAGGTTTGGCTCATAAAAATCATCATCTTGAGCTTGAAGTTGCGTTGGAGTGTGAGTTTGGGTAAAATCATTTTCATAATCCAAAAAATCATCCATAACTGGGTCTCCGTTGTAGTTGATGTGTATTTTCTTAACTTTACGAGATGAAGATTCGTCTTCCTCACCCGAATCACACATTTGTCATTTTACTCACAAAAATCTCAAAAAAAAAAAAATCTTCTTCTACCTGAACACCCTAAATATCTTTTATATAAAAAAAAAATTACTCTCTAAAACCTGACACCAATACAAAATTTAATTATTAATTTTTTTACATTAACCACTAATCATTTATATTAAACACCAATCATTCACATCAACACTAATGAAATAAGGACATTGTTGTTATTATGAAAAATATATATATGAGGGGTTTTACTTTTACTACCTAATGATCCTAATTCGTCTTGTTCAGTATAACATTGAAGTTTTTGGTATACCCCTGCTGATGGTGGATTTTCGACAAGGGTTAGAATTATAAAATTGTTTTTAGCCCAGCAGCAGAAACATGGAAATATCCACGCATATTTATGACTTTGTATCAAAATATGAACTCTCTACTTCTACATATATTTCGTAAGATAATTAAGAATACAGTCTCTACAAATAGGTACATACATTCTATAATGATCTCGTAGCCTCTTTGAATATACATATATTGGTGTCATGCCAAACTAGTGTCAAGTCACATAACTTACACGGATGAATATCTTGAACTCGTTTTATTTGCACATCGATAGTGTTTTGGGGTGAAAATAAATGTACGGTAAAATCGTACTTTCAAGTAGGTTCGAGAGAAAAAAATCGAACAGGACGAGCCTAAACCAAGAAATGGCCGTTTTCGTCCGGTTTCAATCACAAAGGTGGAGAAGATTAGGTAGGTTTTAGGGGAGGGAAGCAAAGAATGTTGAGAAATATCAGTGTGATAAGTAGTATGTGAAGGAGAAAGGATTATCTCTGAGATGAATCGCTAATTTTGTATGTTAAGTTTCTCCTGACTGATTCTCTTGTTCTTAAATGGATGAGAACTATATATTTATAGTTCGAAGGAGACACACTGATATCTCTTAAGTCGTGGAAATAACGGAGAAATGGAAAAACGATTGTGGAGATTGTAGTAGGTGGTACCCGGAAAGTAGGGAAGACCTGTCAGACCACTACTCCTCATCCTCTCAACTACTCTGTAAACCTTCCCTACTTGTTACCTTCTTGTTCGTGGAGGTGTTGCCACCACACACGATTGTCGTAGACCGCCAGACCAATACACCAATAAGAATTCCCATATGTGTTATATTTGATATCTCGTGGAAATGTCATTAGCCACTATTGTTTTGATTGAGTCAAGTCAAGTCAAATGAATTGTTAAGTCAGTGAAGCAAGTTGCCTGACTCAATGGATTGATAATCAGACTGATTAGTGTCGAGTATGGGAAGTTCAGTGGTCATGTACTTTCTTAGAAGTAATATAGCACATTTATTGGCTAAGTATTAGCTTAAAAGTGACTTATCATAAATTTGAGAGGCATTTGAGGCCAAATATTTAGAGGGATTCTTAAGCAAGAAGACCTACTGGAATTCATATAAGATTTAATATTGGACCAATATTGAGAAGAAAGGTGTGTTTCTAAGAGAAATAGATAGCAAAGCTAGTACTAACTACTTAGCAATTAGTAATGTGCTACCTCTTTCAGTATAAAAGGTTAATATGCTAATGTCCCAGGAGCAAGGCCAATATGCATGGCTTTTATTAAATTTTAATTGTACTAGGTCTAGAAAGCTAGTGTCGAGGAGGTTTGAAGTTAGCACTTCAATTGGATAGTATAGTTAGCATTCAAAGTGTTAGCGTCAATACGCTTGTGGCTGAGTCGCTACGTATTTCTGAGTTAGTCCAAGGGCGTATTGGCTATAGCCGCATTGGCCAATGCCGTGTCAGGATGGATAAGCACTCTCTAAGGATGTGTCAGAACTAGGACGTGCCATAGTTTGGATAGAGACGCACTAGGATAGCTGGGACGCGCTAGGCTAGCTGTTAGGGACGCGTTAGACATATTTAGGACGCATCGGCCACTAGGGACGCGCTAGGATAGCTAGGACACGCTAAAGAAAGGGAGAGACGCGCTAGGCTTGGTAGGGACGTGCTGGAGAGCCAAGGGCGTGTTGGAGCCGAGACGCCCTGGAGAGCCAAGGGGCGCATTTGCTAGGTACTTAGCCGAGAGGAGTTGGCGCCTTAGGCGCTAGGGTTAGGGTTAGCACTTTTAGTGCTAAGATTAAGGTGCTAAGGTGGTGACACGCTAGCTAAGCCCTCATTAGGCCAAGATGCGCTAGCTAAGACCATGTTAGGTTGGTTGGCACTTCCTAGGTGCTAGGGTTAGTACCAGGAAAATTAGCGCTTTTAGCGCTAATGTAGCTAATTGGTGCCAATGTGGTACTAAGCCAAATAACTAG
Source organism: Papaver californicum (assembly GCA_023531435.1). Classification (NCBI taxonomy): domain Eukaryota; kingdom Viridiplantae; phylum Streptophyta; class Magnoliopsida; order Ranunculales; family Papaveraceae; genus Papaver; species Papaver californicum. Next base: position 1,518,729 of record JAJJMC010012636.1, read on the forward strand.
TGCTAACTTGGCGCTGATAGGAGAAAAGGATAGGGTTAGCCTATCTTAGAGGTTCAATGCGTCTTTTATGGCATTGCTTCTTGATTGTGGCGCATCCAAGAGGAGTGGTGCATAATTTGTGGCTTATATTTAAGCAAAGTGCTAAAGTAGCATATTTGAGCTCGGAATAGCAATTTGAGGAACATTTTTTTGAATGAAGCGTTAAGCTAGAATGTATTTTAGGGTTTAAGCATTAGATATTCGCGTATTTTATAGAAGTTACTGGAACATAAATGCGCATTCGAGGCAAGTTCAAGGAATTCATCTCTGGAACTTATGCGACTTGAGACTAGTTCGATATGGCATGAATATTATGCGTGTTGAGGAGGCAACTAGGCTAGTTTATAATGTTTAAAGAGAATCCGTACTCTTAATTCGCTTGCGGAATATAAGCAGAGATACAATATTCCATATTTTGCTATGGAGGTGAGCATATGCGCATAAATACGCACATATCCCTTTTATATTCCTTCTTCTTGGAGGAGGGCAATTATATAAATTTATCCCTTGTCAAAAAATAACCATCTACATTAATTCCTGCTTAGTGAGGAACAATAGTGTTGAACAGTAAGCATTAGATGGTGACAAATGCTTTTAATAATCATATATGCATAATTTGATTTTTAAGAGTAGAAGACGATATACTTAGCTTCTTTGGTGGTGAGACATGCACCCCTTAGAGCGAAATTTGGTTGGGGATAGTAGGATCCCTTGTTCATGCTAGAAATATCAATTACCACGAGAAGGAAGGACCAAAAATTGTCACGCTACAAGGAAAGCAACTTAGCACCACTTTTTTCTCTTTTTTTTAGGTTTCCAAGTTGGACAAAGACTCTTCAAGTCGTCACCTATATATATGTCTCTTCCTCCTATTTATTTACGACACTTTTTCTTTTCTTCTTTTTCTTTTTGCTAGTAGCAGGCGTGATAAGAATTAATCCTGTCCTTCAAGGTTGCGGCAACACCAAGTTTGGAATTTGATCTTGAGTAAGCGTCATGGATGACCAAACCAAAAAGGTAAGTTCTTCTCTTTTTTATATTTTCTAACGCTATTATGGCTTTTTCCTTGCAAACCCTAGGTTTTTTTTTTTATATCGACTAGAATCATATATATTTTTGAAAGCTATCAATTTTAAGAAAACTAGAGTTTCAATCCTTTTTGATATAGAAAGAACTTGAATGCATATTGGATGACTAGTAAGCATGATAATAATGTTGGCACATCTTCTAGTCATAATAGAGAATAAATTTCTGATACTATATTTCTTGAGAGAGTACCTCATATTCGTGATAAGTTTCAGGAGTATATTTCTAAAGAACTTGTCATACCTACTGGTTTTATTGGTAATTTTATCCCTAAATCTGAGAAGTATGATGTCCCTCAGAGTGTTGTTCCTAAGTCTGTCCCAAGACTTTCTTTGCTGAGAGGAGATTAAGTATATTCTTCTATCAAGTTCAAGACACACCAAGTCCCCATGAAAGTGGGTGAGATGGTGCAAAGTGATGTTGAGTGACCTTTCAGTTGTTAAGGTTTTGAAAGAGGCTGGAACATTTTATGTTGTAAGAATGTCTAATCATCTGCAGGTCTTCAAGGATGTTGAAAGTTTTTTAACCTTTGCTTCACGTTGGTGTGAACCAACTCATACTACTATATGCGCCTGGGGCGAACTAACAGTTACTCTGGATGACGCAGTTAGTTTGTTGCAGCTTCCTATTTATGGGACTCTCTTGTCAACATTTCTGCTAAAGAGAAGCAAATGATCACGACTCTAAAGAGGAAAACAGAATAAACCCAAAAGGGTAGGGGTCGGAATGGTGCATACTATGTAAAGTGGATCGATCATTGCTGGAATGGTAAAACCAATATGGATGATCCCACTCTCAATGACCTCTTGACCATTGTAACTTTTCTGACACTCTGGTTGTCTAGAGATGTATTTGAAGACTTGTTTATTGGCAAATTGAAGCTCTCGGTTGTTCCTATGACAGTAGCACTTGCTGGTAGTGAATGTCTCCCTCTTGGTAAATTATTCGTTGGCTCTTTGTATTGTCATTTAGATTCCTGGTCTCGTGATATGAAAACTTCTAACGGGGTCATGAAGATTGATTCTTGCATTCATATCGCATTTCTCCAAGCATGGTTATGGGAGCACTTCCCAAAATATGTTTCTTTGTCGAGGCCTCTGAACTTGCATGGAGCCCTTGAATATGCAAGGGTCCACGGTTGGTATAAAAGAAGTATTACCTTTGTAGATTTAACATATTTGATAGATGTCCAGAGTGAGGTGAACTTCAGGCCTTGGGATTCTGAGCACGGGCATTTACTTTCATCAACTACTTTTTATGAAGAGGTCGAGGGGGTTCTCTGGTCAGGTCCAAAGAGGCAAGCCAACTCCTTTTCTCATGGAAAGAATGCATTCATGAACACCTCCACTCCAGGTTATATCCTTTCTCTTTGTTCAGAAGGTTATTCGGTGCAAGTATATACATCGATCGTGCATCTCGTCAGATGAGTTTTGACCAAGAAGTACCTCATATTCACAGAAGCTCTGTCCGTTACAGAATTGCAGAAGAATTTGGATGTCTCTCTTACTGAGGCAATAAGCATCCCTTTTTTCTATAGGGGAAGAAAGCCTCGGGTATCAACCATTTATATGCACTTCGGGAATGATGAGAAGAGACATTTCAGATAATTCCTCTCAGGATCCCGATGATGAGTGGCGCCTCCTCCAAGAAAGACAAATCTTGGGGTCCCAATTTGTAGAGTTCGTCTAAGGCAAAGAAAAAGCTAATTATTGACTCGACTCAGGAGGTAACAATCTTTTCTTTTACTTCTTGATTCTAGAAACATAATTGTTATGATTCTTATCTTTCATTCTTTCTGATAAGTTCGCAGTATTTGTCCTCGAGTGGGTTCTTCTTATTTCGCTGCTAATAGTCCCCAGCCTGTAAGGCAAAGACCAAGGATGATTTTTCCTGGAAGCAAGACTGATCCTCGCAAGAGCGTAAATACTCCGTCGTCCATCCTCAATACTTGTGAATTTAAACGTATATTTTCTCGTCTTGATGTAGCATGTACGCACAAGTGTTTGCATTGACTCTAGTAACACTCCTGAGGCTTTGAGAGAGACCATAAGCATGGAAGAAGGACATGAGTCTAGGAAGGATGAGCTTGAAGAAACATCTCGTACAAAAGAAATCCGTGAAGAACCTGAATCTGATACTATTGATGATGAAGTGAGCAATGAAAGTGAAGTGATGCTGGACTATTCCACTAACTTAGATCCCCCTCAAGTAAGTTTTACCCTCCTTGTAATGGTAATAATCCATGTATACCCTTTGATTTTCTCATATATATAAGTATAACTATGCTTGAAATTTGCAAAGTATTCATAATATTTTTTGTCATAAAATTTTAGAAGTATAATGCCTTAGAAAAACGCCATAGAATCTTCATATGACCTCCGTTTTGGATAATTGACCCATTTATACTTATTTGAAAATTTCCTACATCATAGTAGGAAGAAATCCAAATTTTGAGCTTTTTTGGGGCGTCAAAACGACCGAACAGTAGAACTCATGAAGTATCCTGGAAAATCCTGACAGTTTTCAAATACAACTTTGTTATCCGTTTTTTCCATAACTCTTAAATCACTTGTCCAATTGATGAGTCCTTTTAAAAAGTTATAGTAGACTTCAATTAGAAGCTTTTGATATGAAAAACATGCCCAGATTCATCACAAATTGTTATCAGCTTCAGAGTTTCCGAGAGGTAATGAAAATTGCTTCTGAGGCACTTTTTGTAAACGTCTTGTCATTGTTCCAACTCATATAATCCATTGAATAACACTTTATACTTTGTTTATATTATGTTTATGAGTATGTATGTCAACTTTTATGGTTCATACTCAAGAATTTTGTGTTTGAGATATTCTGACGTAATTTGCGCATCCCCTCTACTTTTAGGGGGAGAATGATCAAAATCAAAGAGTTGAACTTTCTAGTGAAGGAACAAGAATTACCATTGATCCCAACTTAGATAATACCCTCTCCCATACTGAAAATCATGAGAGTACTCCTGCTTGCATGCTAGTTGAGAGTAGTGATTCCATTGGGTATTCTGGCGCAGGCATTGTTGTTGACTTTGGTTCAAGCAGGATTCTTCCCGGATACTTGCATACTGGGGGTGTTTCGTTGTTCTATCTACTTATGTTGAGTTATATGCAAGGATATGGAACAAGTTTGGACACTTCTCTGTAGATACTTCCAGTAACTACAGAACTTTAGAACGAGACACTTCCATCTTGTTTCCCATTATACATGAGATGATCTCACTCCCTCGAAATGAAGTTTCTGATACGGTTTCCGAGAAATGGGAGGAGGCCATGAGTAATACCGAGAACTCTGGTCTGAATGTCATATGGGTTCGTCATCGTCTGGGAGCTATGAGAGAACACTTTGCTGAAGTAGGAGAACTTACTAATCTGGAGGCAGTATCCAAGGCTAGAGAAAAGGTTGAAAGACCTTCCCAGGAATTGGAGATTGGGATGGAGACTCTTGGAAGGAAGGATAAGGAGTATTCTGTAGGGACTGAGCAAGCTTTTAAGGATTTTTTTCTAGTTTTATGATTTTTGAAGCACATTTATGGTTTTACTTTGGGATTTTGAGTAGGTAGGTTTTAACATGTTATTTGTGAAGAGAGATAAACTCTTTTATTATTTTTTGAAATGGATAAAGATATTTGAATTGATTGATAGTTTTGAAAACCTAACCATGAATGCAGAAATATTACACTCATTTTAGATGAAATATAGATATTGCATGAAAATAGAGAAATATTTGAAGTAAATGAAGCACTCAGGCACCGCAAGCTTTGAGTCACTTGCCATGAATCAGTACTCATATTGGCTTGTCACGGTTTGTATGCTTGTAGTGACCATCTAATAAAGTCTAGGTAATTGTGTAAGGTTCTTCCTCGATAGTTAGAGAAACTGATGCAAAAAGTTGTGCCATCTTAGTGATTTTCAGAACCGTGTCTCCAATTATAAAGCTCCGGACTTTATCATTTTGTCTGAGATGTCTTCCCCTTGGACGACCGAGGATTTTTGCTGGCGTTTCTTCTCATCACCAAAGGAAACTTGAGTCGCAAGTGAGTCACAAATTTTCCCATTCTCAAAAGAAATTTTCAACAATTTGATAAAATATTAAAATGAATCAGTTTAAATTCACACTTTTTAGCTGTGAAATCGTTGTCTTTTGGGCGGAGTCCCCGAATTTGGAAAGAACAGGGGGTCACTGATCACAAAGGAGTCTGAGGAGCGGGACTTACTTGGCTGAGTTTTGAAGCCCGAATTGAATCTCCATGCTTTATGGGAAGTCCCTAGCTACATTCCTCATCGTTTGTGTCGCCATGTTCTTTAAGGTAGGCCCTACTTGAGTATGAGTATTCTCTGCGAAAGTAAGCGTTTTCCATCCACGACATGATTAAGGGAAGCAAAGATATCTTACCGTTGTCCTTTAGAAAGATAGAAAAGCTCGTACATTCGCTCTATCAGAGATTGAACCGTTTAATTAGTTGACTTCTCGGAGAGAGTGAAGTTTCGAACAGGAAGGGGATTCTTGTGGACTCATTCAGCTTCTAATTGCAAGTCTCCAGATTCCATCTTTTCTTTAAAGATATGCTTCAGATTATTACACTCACTGGTTGGGTGATTGACATATCGGTAATAATGATAGTATTTCGAATATGCCGTTTGTTGAGTTTTAGGAGAAAGTCTACTCTGGATCTGCCATTTCGAATCTTCCATTTTGAATCCTATCGCAGGTCTACTCCGGAGAAACTCCTTTTCTCATCAAAGGCGCAAGAGCCACTATTTGAATCCTTTTCACTAGATAACTTGGCGCAAGAGCTACTCAAATTTAACCCAATGAAAGCAATGGTCTTTGTGAGTTGAGGTTATTATCCGACGCAAGAGTCACTCGGATTTAACTTAGGTCAAGCTTCTACACATAATCGCATGGAAACATCCCGTTGTTAGAAATTATGCTATGCTACTTGAAACAAGGATCTTTCGACAATTCCAGATCTCAAACCCTATTTTAGTTATAGAAATGAGTATATGGTTGTTCAATTTACAACTTAAACAAACAAATACTCAATCATACATGGGTTATTAAAAGTAGACATGAACGATATTAAAAATATTATGAAAATTAAGAATGAATAATTTTAATTAATAAACATGTTCTATACTTCAGACTACATCTCTAACCAATAAAAGAAGTTAGATACACATAATTTTACTACAAACTATGGAAAAATAAATAGCAAAGAAGGATAAATCAAACCGAATACGTGGGAATAATCCCAAGCTCCATTGCAATCTTTAGCTTCTTAAGCCAAAACCTCCTCCGTACTTTTCCTTCTGTCTCTTTCTTTCTGTATGAAGTTATATGACAAATAGAACTCACGGCTTTTATTTATAGAGTCAATGACCGCCTTACTTTTAGAGTTTCAAACTGATTGGGATTCTCGATAGCCTTATCACCCAACCGACCAAATAAATTGTCCATGTATTATACACGAATTTCAGTTAGCTCTCTTTAAATAAATCAGCACACGCCTTAATCAGGTCCACGACTACCAATCTTTTCTCCGTTCAATATTCAGGTGTTTGTATCCTAATCGAACTCTATTCTTCCCTGACTTTTCTCCCAACTTAAATAGACTCGAGCTCATTACTGCCATAAGACATTCACCACTTGAGCCGTGTTCTAACCAAAAGCTAACCACCATTCTTGTCTAGGCTCAATGACAAGTTTTGTTTCACCACAGATTCGAATTACCACTTCGCCGAGCAACTATTTCTCATCTGCAATAAACCTAAACTCACCGCACCATCTTCGAGCCTTCAGTAACTGATCGAGATTCAGACCAAAACCATTGATTACCATGTGTTCTTCTTTATATCATTGCAAACAGTTTACCGATGATAAAAGATAATGGCAGCATCACCCACTCGATCACAGATTCGAATACCACCATAATTCCGAGCTCAGTCAACCTATTCTGATCATCACTCAAGTATTCTACAGCCCCATTAACTCCACTGATCTATTAAAACTCAGAATCAACCAACAGTCGTCTCTGCCATGATCATCATGATCAATCGCAGCACTTCAATTCCTTTTCTTGATCATCTCTGCCCTGTTTTATTGCCACTAGCAAACTTAATCTCAATCAATCGATACAGCAAATACCCATAACAGTCACAAGTTCTTCTTCAACCATTAATGGCAATAAAACATCATTCTCGTCACTGTTATCTTTCAACTATCACTGCTCATCATAGCCACCAGCATCTACTCTCTTCCATGTGTTCTTTTCGACATTTTCTTCATTATTAGTTCCCACCAGAAACCTTGAACAGTGATTGATCTCATAAATCATCACCATTGACAATCACCAAAAACTTGCCGAGAATAACCTAACCTAATTTCGCTAGTCGAAAGCTTGAAGAAGACGAAGGTACCCTTATCCAAAATGCTGGCATCATTAACACCATTTAAATACTAGGAAGCCCTTAGCATATGCCCGGGCGCCTTTAGTAGTTCTCTTTAAGCATGTCTTTCCTTAGCGTACGATGTAGTGCCAATAGTAGTTTCCCTTGAATGACCATCTTGCCTTTAATTCTTGTTTTGCTTATAACTTTCTCATATGAAGTCGGAATAACTTCATTCTTTAATGCCATTAGCTCCGTAATTTAATTCTCTACTAGTTGGTGACTAGAAATCCTGGATTTGACTGATTTGCACTGGGTATTTAGAAATTCTTCACTTGTAAACCTCTATTCCACTTCTTTCAGAGATGTAACCTAGTAAAAGACATAAAATACAAAAGTAATAATAATACAAAGTAATTCACACAAAATATAACAAATAAGTATAAGAAAATTATACTTAAAATATATAAATTATGCACTTATCAAATTGCCCCACACTTGCCTTTTGCTAGTCCTCGAGCGAACTACAAATCTAAACTAATCTAAACTACAACAACTCCTTCGTTGAAGATAAGGTCACACTTAGCATGTGTAACAAGAAGTTAGATGTATCAAAGAACATTATTCTCATGCTTAACTCTTGAGTTAGGAGAAGACCACCATATGAAATAATCCAGGTTCGAGAGCGATCGAATGTTTTGACTTCTGCCTCACCAATAGGGTTTTATGAATTTGCACTCAAAAGACGCACTTTATGGTTCTCATGTGTGGATGCATGAATGAAGATATAACCTTTTTTTTGTCCCTGATGATCTCTAAGAAAGTATATCAACCACTATGTAATTATGAGAATGCTCACTCACTTTCTCATTCAATCTGCAATCAGCACCATTCTCACAGCGTCCCATAAAAACGTCTTCGTCTTCGGCTTCCGCTGTAGATGATGAACTTTTGAACTTCATAAAACTTCGACAAATTCTAACTCTTTTCTTTTCAAATTCTTGTTGCTTGAAACTTCTTTATAAAAAATCTTCTTTCCCACGGCCTTAAAAAATAAATACAAAAAGAATATACGCTAAAATAATAAAAATAAATTATTTTTTTCCTTTTTTTTTAATATTTATATATATATATTTGATTTTTTTTTTCTTTTTTTGAAGAACAAAACTATAAAATACAAACTAAAAGAATAACAATGAAACTAATATGGCCATGGGAGAAGGACTTTACCAATTGATTCTTCACAACTTGTATTGTCTCGGGATCATAAACCTCATACAAAATTCACTTCTTTTGATTTTTCTCTCTTGTACTTAGTCTTCAACTAGGATATAGATTTCTGATCCTTGTATTATTACTTCACTTTGAATCTGAATTTAGTTCTTTCTTGTAGTGCTGTTTGTAAACCTTGAACGTCTTCAGCTTTCTTCAAATTTATGATGTTCTCCTTGTTGATGATAATGGTGTTTCTATGGAGCTGTTGTTGTCGAGAGAGAGAGAGAATGATGCCAACTGCAAATCAAACTACAAGGCAAGGTTTTTTTTTGTAATTTTGATGTCACCCTCATGATTGATAGAATTAGCACTCAAGAGATCAAAAAATAGTGTTGAAATGGTCCGAGGTTGGGTAGCTCATCATTCTACCCAAAATTTGCACAGATGAAACACTCTAAATTGACAATTTAGATAGGTATAAAGAATTAAAGGTTTGGTGCCTCAGTCATATATGGGAAATGAATGATCATCTACTCTAATATTGTATTCTCTACTGGCGGTTTCAGTCCATTTTTGTCATCTCTTGCCTCTCAACAACTAAGAAACCCGAATATAGTTCTCTAATACTTTTAAGTTCAGTTATTTCGGTAAGAAATCCGTATGTAAACGTAGCTAGAAGTATACTAAGTGACCCTAAAATATATAAAATTTGAAGGTTTCATGCAAATAATTACAAAAAAATTGAAAATATTCAACCTAAAAAAGTGAATATTAAAATCTAAATGCTTAACCACTCCCCCACACTTAAATTTTACATTGTCCTCGATGTAAATTAACTCGTCCAATGTAAAATCAAGGTGGGAAATTCTAAAATGATATTAAAAGATAAAAAGGATAAAACTAAAAAGATAAAAGATAAGAAATACTAAACCAATGGGTTTCCTTCCATTTAGCGTTTGGTTTAACATCGTCATCCGACTCTCTAGTCGCCCGTAGACCAATAATCTAAAAATTTGAAGATCCTTCCATACAACAATCTGCATTCCAAACAATAACTTTATAGTACAAGAAATATTTTTAAGTTATTTCTCGATAGAAGTTTCCCCCACACTTAGTCTTTCTACACTCGAAATTGGATAGAAAACATAGAATTCGAGAACTTCTATAGGTTCCTCTTTGCTAACCTGCATACTATGAGAATTAAGTATTTCCAACAGTGGATATTTAGAAGCAAAGTAATTCAATAATACTTCTGAAGCACATGCATTCAAGCTAAAACGAGGTAAAGGAAAGGATCAATAGTCAAAAGTTTAGTCAAACCTTCCAAAATTCTCTTGTATTATGGGATCCTCATCTTTCTTCAAAATTTCTAATGATTTATTTACCTCTTGTGTATTGTGGTCCTCTATCAAACTTTCTAACTGTTCTTCATTAGTTTGTGCCTTAATAATAATCTCGGCATTAACATTATCATCATAATCTTTGGGAAGTTCAACTGGGTCTTCCATAATATTGCTCAATTCGGTTTCATTCTCATATATGGTATAATCTTTTTCTTCTTCGTCTTGATCCCAGAAAGACTTTATTGTGCACCTCTTGGGGATATCACTATGAATTGGTTCAAATGATGCACTTTCATACTAACGTCATTGTTATAGCTACCAAAAGGTTGGTCATCGATGAATTTAGTGTGTCTAACCTCAATCTCATCCTTTTCAACACTCTTTACTTCAGGATCATATATTGTTACGGAATCAAATCTAGCTACAAGGAATTTTTTTTAAAGCAATCGTACCGCTATACCAAGACTCCACTTTTTGAATAGGTGAATGACCGTTATTATGATCCGGAGTTGGTATAACTTCATCATTGTTTTCATGACTTTCCGTTGAAATTCTTCACTTGAATTCTCTATGCTTTGAGTGGCCTGAATGATGATCTCCTCAAATTGTCTTATTTTTTCCAACACACTATAAGAAACATTAAAAGAAGCACAAGTATCCTCCCTTTCCTTGTAATTGTTTTACATACCCGCCATAAGAAGGTTGGCATGTATGAGAATAATCAAAAGGGTACATGGAATATTGATCATTACCAAAGAGTTGGTTGTGATTATACTCCCGGTAAGGCTGGAAATTATCATACATTTGATATTGAAAACCAAATTGATTACTATTATAAGCTCGATATTGTGCACCGTACATGAAATACCAGTACCTGAAACAAGATTCTCAAAACTAGGTTAAAACAAATAAATAAAAAGAAACAAAAAAAAAGTAAAAACAAAAATAAAAAATAAAAAAAAAATAACAATCCTTTATGCCTCCCCGGCAGCGGCGCCAAAATTTGGTCGGTTGTCAGACAAGAAAAATCAATTCAAGTTCTTTACTTCACAAATATGGATTAGAGTATAGTAGTAAGAACAAGTTCGTTCCTCAGGGAGATATGGGTTGTTAGCTATTTTTTGATTATTTATGTAAATTGGGGTTTTGATTTGTAATTTGATCTAATTAAATTAATAAAAATAATTAAAGTTATAAATAATATGATGTGAGTACTAGTTAAAGAGTTCATCTTCCGTCATCAGACATGTTATCAATCAATAACAATGTACTTCAATATCAATAACCCTAAAGCATCATATCCTAGATCTACTCCGGCAAAACTCCTTTTATCATCAAAGGCGCAAGAGCAACTCAAATTCAACCCAATGAAAGCAATGGTATTTGTGAGTTAAGGTTATTCTAACCAATCCGGCGCAAGAGCCACTCGGATTTAACCTAGGTCAAGCTTCTAAACATAATCGCATGGAAACATCCCGTTGTTAGAAATTATGATATGCTATTTGTAACAAGGGTCTTTCGACAATTCCGGATCTCAAACCCTAGTTTAGCTATAGATATGAGTATATGGTTATTCAATTTGCAACTGAAACAAACAAATACTCAATCATACATGGTGTTATTAAAAGTAGAACATGAACGATATTAAAAAGATTATGAAAATTAATAATGAATAATTTTAATTAATAAACATGTCCTAGACTTCGGACTACATCTCTAACCATTAAGAGAAGTTAGCTACACATTGTTTTACTAAACACTATGGAAAAATAAATATCAAAGAAGGATAAATCAAACCGAATATGTGGGAATAATCTCAAGCTCCAGTGCAATCTTTAGTTTCTCTGTACTCCTTAATATGGACATAATTTATACATTTGTACCGTTTAATTTATATTTGTTAGTACTTATAATTGTACTAAATTTACCATTTTATTGTTTTAATAGGTGGTTCGCATAAATCTAAAGTTACTAGCTAAATACGACTAAACGGACAAAATTACATTGAAAATCGTAACATAAAAGGAAGAGAAGTGAGCTAAATGAAAAGCAAAACAGGTGGGTTGGTGGCGTAAAAGAGTGAAGGTTGTATGTGGACGTTGGCTAGTTAGGAAGAGAAATGTTAAAGTGGTAGTAGGTGTTGGCTACAAGTTCTCTCACGTGGAGTTAGATAAAGAAAGCAAGTTAGGGACCAATCTTGGCTAGACTTGGCGTTGGGAATTAGTTGGGTAATGGAAAAGTGAAGTCTGAGTAGGCGTCAGACTTTGTATGACAGTCATAGGAAGTAATTAAAGAAGAAAAAAATAAAAAGGGAGTTAAAGGTCTTCCATTTCGGTTTGTCTAGAGTGGCTCGGTGATTGGCTAAGAAGGGAAAATGTAAAGTGGACTTGTCTTTTGGTTGGAGGACGTGAAAAAAGTAAAAAAAAATAGAAGACGAAACCAGCACGTGGGGGAGAGAAGAATTAAATGAAGAGAAGAGGTGGTCTTCTGTTGGGTCAGAAAAGTGAGAAAGTGGGACATTGAGTTGACGTTGAAGCAGGTGGAAGGTTTGGCCGAGTTTAAAAAAAACAAAGAATATAAAATAACTTTTTCTCTTTTAGGTTAAAAAAGAAAAAGAGGTGGATTGAAGGAGTCTGACAACCATTAAACAGAGTAGAGTAAGGGGCCTTCTAGGTTAACTGTTGGAGGTTAGGCTGTGAGAGAGAAGAAAGTAGGGGAGAGAGAGATTGATTGAAAGGAAGAAAGAGAGAGAGAAGTTAGTGGTGTGAAGGACTGATTGGGGTGAAAAGTTGATTGACGGCTCACTGATTGGAGGAGGAGAGTGATTGAGGGATGTCTTCTGGGTAGGAGGTGTTGGTGAGACGTGGAACTGTAAACCAGACAGGCAGTGGAGAAAGAAGAAGACGCCATTGTTTTTGGGTTTAATCTTTTTCCTCTCTACTTTTATTAATTATTTTTATGGGTTTTGAGAAACCCAACTCCATGTTTTAATTGATTTGTAGCTAGGGTTTTAAGTTGAAACCATTTAAAGTATTTGGCCAATTGAATTAATTATTTGGTACAAACTATTATGATTTGAACAGATTAGTTCCATGATTTTGATTTATTGATTTAATGATAACATTAGTTGTTGTTTCACTACAGATTAGCACAATATAATAACCTTTTGCGCATAATTAATAGGATTGCAAATATATTTGTCTACTTATTCGATATTTCATGCTTGGGTTAAATCCTTTGATGGGGTATGCTTAGAATAGCCAGGTATTATTTGTGAACCTATAATTAGTTTCGTATAATTTTCTCGCTAACGCAATTAGATGGTGTATGCTAAGACTTAGAGCTTTTGATGCGCCATGCTTAAGGTATCCTAGTGATATTTGCGACTCTAATACATATAACAGGTGATGTCGATAGAACGAACAATAAATGAATATTTAGGAATTCTGTATCACTTCAGTAATGAAATAGAAATAGTGGTGGATACTGAAAACCCTGGTTATTGTTTCTCCCATTTTATTTATTTTATTAGTTTAGTTTATTTTTCTTGTTTTAACTTTATACCGAAAAATCAAAAAAAAAAAAAATCTGATTAGTTTATTAAGAATACTGACTGCAGTATTGTCCCCGCTCCATGTGGGTTCAACCCGTATTTGTCGTTGTCTCCATTGTAGACATTGTGCGATTGCGGTTTATTTATATAGGGTATTTTAAAATCCTATCGATTTTTGGCGCCGCTGCCGGGGAGCGGTTGTGAAATATTGTAATTAACATTTTTCATTTTCTAATCGTAGTTTAGGCTTTTATTTATTTATTTTTTGTACAGTCGTTGTTTCTGTTGCCTATTGTTTTATATTTCAAAAGCGCCCATGAACCGTACTTTATTGCTTCTGTTTTCTATTCTCTTCAGCCACACAGAAAACACAGCTTGCAACCGTTATAATCGTATCAAACCTTTTGTGTTGTTTTTATTTCTTTTTTGTAAGCACTTTTTGAGCTATGAAAAATTATTTTGAGAGTGTTTCCAACATGATGAGCTAATCACCATCATTGGGGCGACGGAGGAAGCTATATTTCCAATAATAAAGTGGTAATTTCTTATTTTATTAATTTTTTATAATTCTTTTAATATTATTTGCTTTGAATTAAATTTGAAAAAAAAAAATTATCAGTTAGTTGTATTTTCTTTTGATGGGTAATGCTGAGTCTAGAGCTTTTGATGTCTCATACTTTTGATTTACAACTAATATTTTAGAAATCTAACTTTGGCAATATTTTGAATAAATTGAATATATGAATTGCAAAATAATAATTAATGTTTAATCACTTGAAAAATTTCTAATGGTGGAATCCTTAGTCTCAGTTCTTTCCACAATTCTTAAATCAATTTTACTTTAATTTTCTTTATTTTTAGTATTAAGAATTAGGTTTAAAAATCAACTCTTTACAAGTATGAGTATCGAATCTTTTACCAATATTTAAAACAACATCAATCACCGGCATTGACAATCACCCAAAAATATCCGAGAATAACCTAACCTAATTTGGCTGGTCGAAAGCTTGAAGAAGACGAAGGTGCCTTATCCAAAATGCTGGCGTCATTAACACCATTTAAATATTAGGCAGCCTTTAGCATAAGCCCATGCGCCTTTAGTAGTTCTCTTTAAACATGTCTTCCCTTAGCATACGATGGAGTGTCAATAGTAGTTTCCCTTGAATGACCATCTTGCCCTTAGTTCTTGTTTTTCTTATAACGTTCTTATAAGAAGTCGGAATGACTTCATTCTTTCACCGTTAGCTTAGTAATTTAATTCTATCAAGATGGTGACTAGAAATAATATATTTGAAGGAGTTCCACTGGGTATTTGACAATGCTTCACTAGTAAAGCTCTATTCTACTTCTTTCAAAGATGTAACCTAGTAAAAGACATAAAATACAAAAGTAATAAAAAGTAATTCACATTAAATCTAAAAAATAAGTATAAGAAAATAATACTTAAAATATGTAAATGATGCACTTATCAAATTTCCCCCCACTTTCCTTTTGGTATTCCTTGAGCAAACTACAAATCTAAACTAATCTAAACTACAACAACTCCCTTTCGTTGAGGATACAGTCACACTTAGCATGTATAACAAGCCTTTAAAACACTAGGTGTTCTTAGTGGACGAGTTAAAGTCTTGTGAGGGTTTACTAGAGATTAACCCACAAAACCTACTTCAACTTCTTCCAGAGCACAGTCATCCAAAGAGCTAAGAGGACATAAAGTTTTTGCACACTAATAAGAAGAAGTTAGATGTATGAAAGAACATTATTCTCATGCTTAACTATTGAGTTAGGAGAAGACCACCATATGAAAGAATCCAGGTTCGAGAGTGATCGAATGTTTCGACTTCTGCCTCACCAATAGGGTTTTATGAATTTGCACTCAAAAGACACACTTTATGGTTCTCATGTGTGCAGGCAGAAATGAAGATAGAAATTATGCACACATTGAATGGTGGGAAGGAAAAGTGACCTTCCGAATCATATTTTGTTATCCCATAGAAACGTGGGATGAAAGGAACCTTTTTTTTACTAATGATCTCTAAGAAAGGAAATCAACCACTATGTAAGGATGGGAATGCTCACTTACCTTCTCATTCAATCTGCAATCAGCACTACTCTCACAGCGTCCCAAAGAAACATCTTCGGCTTCGGCTTCAACTGTAGATGATGAACTCTTGAACTTCATAAAACTTCGACAAATTCAAACTCTTTTCGTTTCGAATTCTTGTTGCTTAAAACTTCCTAATAGATATCTTTTTTCCCACTGCCTTAACAAATAAATATAAAAAGAATATACACTAAAATAACTAAACAGCATGTTTAATGTCTACCTTCAATCATTCACAAGTAGCTAAGGTTCGGAGTAAAAGGTTTTGTGGGTACACCTCTTGTGAACCCCCACGAGACTAAAACTCGTACGATAGGGACACCTATGGGTTCAAAGGATTGTTGCACACGCTAAGTGCAATCGCGATGCTTGCGACCGTATGGTAGGATTTATTTCTATTTTCTAGATTAGATTTTCTCGAGGACTAGAAAATAATAAGTTTGGGGGTATTTGATAGACACATTTATGCGTCTGATTTGTTCCCAATTTGTATATTGTTATCTCTCAATTTTTGTACTAATATTGTTATTTATTGTGTTTTTAGGTATTTTTTGGAGAATTAATAAACGTGGAAGAATTGGCTTAAATGTGTTAAAGATACCCCTGAAAAGTGTTAAAGGCACCCGGAAAAATTACTAAGGGCATGCCTAGTTAATAAATGCACCCCATGATTTGTTAAAGGCACCCACTTCTCTCTTTCAAATTCAAACAGTTTTGGTGTGAATTTTATTCTTCTCGGCCAAGAAGATATTTGGTTGATACATTTGGCAAGATTCAAGGAGTTAAGACAGGGATTTTCTTGCCTTATCAAGAGCAAGTTCTATTCGACCAACAAGACATAAAACCAGACCAATAATCTTGTGTAATAAGTCAGTTGGTGTTAAATCAGGGAAGAAATATACTCGGGTATTTCTTGAGATAATTGAAAAAAAAAACTGTATTTGATAAGGAAAAAAATCACAGAGTTTGTTAACAATCAAATACCGAAAAAAAAAATCTTATCTTAATGATCGACATATAGAAGAAAAAAAAGACCGAGATATGATGTGATCCTGTCGAGATTTCAATCATCAATTAAAAGTTATTTCAAAGATTTGATGAGTTGGAGGTTGTTCTACTATAAATAAGGGTCGGCCATAAGAGTTTGGGAAGGATGGCAATATCCAGGATCGATAGAAAGAGAAAAAAAAAAATATCCACAGATTCTAGGGTTCATCAGGCCGAAAAGAAAAAGTAGAAGACTGCTAAGAAAAGTCGCAGAAATTGTTGCTAAAGCTTTTAATCTTTACAGCGCCCAGAACCAGTCGTTTACTCGTTTGTGTTACCTTTTTCTTTAGCGACCAAGAAAAAGTTTTCTGTAACGTTTATAAACATTTAAAATTCATTGTGTCAATTATTTTTGATTATTTTCTTCTTCTCAAGGACTTTTTGAGCTATGTACCTATCTTTTGAGAGTGTTTTGAGTGTGATGAGCTAAACCCCGTCACTGAGACAGTGGAGGAAGCCATATTTCATGAATGAATGATGATTATTTTTTATTCTTTATGACTTTTGTATTGATTTTAATTGAATTATGATTTTTACTAATTGGTTGTGATTTTGTTTGATGGTGTATGCTTAGACTTAGAGCTTTTGATGCGCCATGTTTATGATTTACAATTAATGTTTTAGAAATCTACTTTTGGCAAAGGGATAGAGTCAATAAAAGAGCTAAAATTGTTAAGAATCGATATAAATATCACCTTGATATGATATATGGTAAAATTCTGAGTCCCAGAAATCCTTAATATTAATATCATCTTTTATTTATTTGCAAGTTTGGAATTAAAATTAGGTCTAAAATCAAATCTTCACAATTCCGAGTGAACGGACAATACTTTTACCACTTGTCTATAATCACATCAATCAACCCGTCATCTCTATCTTTATGACCGAAGTAAGGCGTAAACGGTTATATCTTGGTTTAGACTCGTCTTGTTCGATTTTGAACTCTTAAACCTATAAAAATTATTATTTACAATACATTTATTTTTTATCCTAAAACAACCCCAAATTAGGATTCTTTCGTAATCAGCTCTCCATCTAGATTACTCGAGTAGAAAATCCCACGGTGCGGAACTGCCTGGAATGATGCTGGGACATGTGAACACCTCATTGGAGAGCAACAACAGATGTTACTGGCCCACCCATATTGTTAATATTATCAAGGCAGACAATGTAATCATCTTTTTAAATTACTAACTATTTCAGGTATTAATCTAACCATCTAGTCATCTGCTTCCCCAGTTCAACAGGTTTTTGTGAAATTCAGCGTATTAATTCCCATGGTTAGCTACCATTCCTTGTCTGTGTTTGAAGACATGTACCGTTAGATTTTTCTGTTATTTTCTTTGACCGATTAAAATACGCTGTTAATTTTTAAGTTATATTATCTCCGTTTTAAAAATAATTAACTTTATTTTAAATTTCTATATTTTAAAGAGATACTTTCATTTAGTATATGATTAACTTTCAAAATTACCTTTTCATTTTCGTTCTCATATTCGGTCATCTTCTTTTATCTCTACTTTTATTTCATATTCTTTTACAAAACCACTTCACCACCATCACCGATAAAGAAATGTTTACTTATTCATGTTATTCCACCCAACCACCCCCACCACCACCTATCCACTTTGGTTGATCTCTACAAATCTTAATCTCTTTTCTAAAAATAAAGATCCAACTGCAGCACAATCTCTACAATCTGATCTCGATAAAAAACTTATTCTTCATTTAAATTCGATTTCTCTGTTCAAAGTTGTATTGTTGTTTTGATGGACAATTACTTTCATTCCTGGGAGATGAATTTTAATAACATCTGAAGATAGACGATTCTCGCCGTCGTTATTACAATTCTTGTTATTGTTATCTTTCAAACTTAAAACTCCTTTCTAAATAACAGTTGAGAAGCTATTACTTCGTTCCCGAAAGAATTTCCCGATTGTTGTCGGCATCGAGAAATTGTTTAATAACGATTGTGATCTTTCCAATCGACTTCCATTTTCTTCTTCTCGATTTGGTGGAGATTTATGAAATCTTGGTGGAGCTTCTGGTTTTGTAAACTGTGATAATGGCCAATGATTACTTGTATTTTACCATTAATAACAGAAGAAGAATCATAATTTGAAATGGATTCTATTCAATTCTTCAGTTAGGGTTTTATGTCTTTTATTGAAACAAAAATGACTGGAACTTAGAAGAAGATAACTATAGTATTAAACTTTGTGTTGAAGAAAAATTTGGAAATAAATTAAAATAATTATTCTTTCCCACCCTTAATTATATAAATAGAAAAAATAATTTTTTTACAAAAAACAAAAAAAAGGACGGTTAGAATAGTAAAATGTATCTTGTAGTTTATAATAAAATAACGGGAATACGTAAGACTTTTGAAGTGGTTCTTGAACTGTTATTGTGTATGTAATGCGGTTTATCACTGGCATATAAGTGATTCGAAGATTGAAAGGTCATTTGCCACATTAACTAGATAGGGATATCCTTAATTAGTTTTTTTTTTTTTTTTTAAGCATCTTAGTTAGCTGGTTTCCACAAAACTCTCCAGCCCGATGAATCAATAACACTGTTCTGAACATGTTATATGCCCATGAGTAGCTTAGCCAAATATATCTTAATGATGTGGACCCTTGTAATGTCGCTTTAGTAGTATTAGTACTAATTACAACATGAATAAGCCTCAGTAATGATGAAAGCATCCACAACATCAAGAAAACTTTTTGCTTCAAAACAAAATCAAGAAAACTTTTATGTATACTTTTCGTTCTCTGAGTTATGGTTACAGTTGTACCCTTTCTAATGTACCTTACTGCCCTATTATTCTATACTAATGTTCTTGCTTGTACAACGATTGACAAACTATTCATGCATCACATTTGTGAAGAGGATATTCCGTTCGATAAGCCTTTATATTATTGTGTAACAGTGTAAGGTAAGTGTTATCGTAGTGTGCCTTTCGCAATGAGCTGTATATGTTTGATATATTTTCTAGAAGCCTTATATAGGGGTTTCCCATTCCAACAGAGGGGATTTTCATGGTTGAAGTCTAACCCAAATATTGGATAAGGGATATCCTATGATAATAACAAATACCTATGTTACCCTTTACTCTATAACCTAAACAAAAAACCTATTAAAACCTAACAAAAAACTCTTCTTCTTCCCAACTGTAAATCTGCTTCTCTTCAACTCTCCTTCTTCCCATTTTCTTCTCCATCAAATTCATCGTCTTCGATTAATCTTCGATTCGAAAATTTATAATCGTCAATCAAACACTATAATAAAGATGACAAATTGTACTAAAGGTATAAAAGGTAGCAGTGATTTGAATCAAAATCAATCAAACGAAGAAAACCGAACTCATCAAGAAATTGAAGAACATACCGGTAGTAAAGGCAATCAAACTCCCCAACCACAACCAATGGTGTATATGAGGTATGATTCTACAATAACCCATGTTATTTTTCTCCTTTTTGTGATCGTAATGTGTTAGAATGATTGATTTCAAAGAAAAAAATTAGGTTTCCAGAAACATTTACGGTTGGGTTCTGTTCAAATACCAACCGTAAATATAAGTTCTCAAGAACTTACGGTTGGGAACCCAACCGTAACTGTTTTTTTTTTCTAAAATTTACGTTTAGGTTATTTCCAAACCCAACCGTAAATCGGGATAAAGGAGATGAAGATGAAAGTTTACGGTTGGGTTCGATTCTGAACCCAACCGTAAACTATTTTGCAGTAAACAAAAAATGGTATTTACGGTTGGGTTCGATTGTCAATTCCCAACCGTAAATTATCCTGGATAGTTCAAATTTTTTTGATGATTATTTACGGTTGGGTTCGAATGTCAATTCCCAACCGTAAATTATCC
Source organism: Papaver californicum (assembly GCA_023531435.1). NCBI lineage: Eukaryota > Viridiplantae > Streptophyta > Magnoliopsida > Ranunculales > Papaveraceae > Papaver > Papaver californicum. The sequence continues at coordinate 1,539,412 of JAJJMC010012636.1, forward strand.
TGGATAGTTCAAATTTGTTTGATGATTATTTACGGTTGGGTTCGATTGTCAATTCCCAACCGTAAATTCTTCTGGATAGTTCAAATTTTTTTTGATGATTATTTACGGTTGGGTTCGAATGTCATTTACCAACCGTAAATATGTTTACGTTTGGTTTTAAAGCCAAGACCAACCGTAAAAATATTTATAGTTGGGTTCGATATGTGTAACCCAACCGTAAAAAATTCTGAATTTTTAAATTTTTGATTGTTTGTATTGAATTGTTTGAAAATTATCTAACTTGTGCTTTCAATTTTTATTAATTGTATGTTATAGGAATAAGGATAGGGCAAAACCCAAGAACAAGAGGGGTAATAATTTAACACTGATTGATCACACTCCCACCCCTCGCCACGAAGTTCATTTAGGGGTAATAATGAATCCCATGTTTTCGAAGACTTCGAAGATTTACCAGTGGTGAGTGGAGGTGCGCTTGTGATTAGAGAACCACTACAAGAGGAAGAATGTGATGAAGAAGAGACGGAGGGAGAACAATTTGTCGATCAAGGCAAAGGTAAATAAATTATTGTTGCTTCGCCTCAACCTCAAGTGAAGGAAAGAAAGCCAAGGAAGAAACCTTAACCGAAAGGCAAGCATATTCCCAAAGGCAAAACGTGTTGTTGCCTAAGAAGAAGAATGGAAGACTTTGGGGTGAGGCCCCAGACAGGTCTGCAATATTATTTGGTTATCCGCATTCATGGCTGCCAAAGTTGCTGAGACTAGGGTATTAATCTAAAAACTTCTCTTGTTTTGTTAAATTTTGTTTGTTTAACTGCAAGTTATAACTTGTAGGTACGATTTTGATTAAAAATGATTTTTTTTTATTCTTTGTAGGATCATTCACAGGCCGTGAAGAAATTGGTTCGTCAAAGGGATCAACATTGTCAGTTAGCTGAAGAATGTAAAGTCGTTCGTGTTCTCGTAAATGGTACAGGGTTAGCTCCCAGAATTACCAATTTTATGTTGGAATATGACAGTGTTACCTGCACAACCTTCAGGGAATGTTATTGGCCTGAAACCGATACGTTTCATCTTCCATTCGGCGAGATGACAATAACGCCGGATGATGTCAAGTCAATTCTTGACTTACAAGTTGAAGGAAAATCCGTGTATGCAGATTTTGACAACAACATGTTTTGGAGTGATCTTTATGTCCTTGTTAAAGACACACTTGGATGGGAGAAGACAGAAGCCGAGTTAGAATTTAAACTGGCTGCTGGAGATAAACCGGGTGAAGTTCCGAAGCAAGGTTTAGGTATGACCAAGAAGATCTTGTTGCGTATGAGGGAAAAGTTTGGAGGAACCCTGCAACTGGAAAAGTATGGGGTCTTCATAGATGGAACTAGAGCTATGTGTACAGCCAGGACGTATCTGCTATATATGCTTGGTACCATCTTCTTTGCTGACAACTCAGGAAATAGGGTCAATGCTCACTTTCTACAGTGGTTGAAGGATCTCCAGAAGACGCATGAGTATTCATGGGGACCTTCCACCCTCGCTTACCTAATTTCCAACCTTAGAAAAGCTTCGAGGGTTAGAGGTACTGAGATTTTCGGGAATACTGGTCTTCTTCAGGTAATTTATTGTTGGAATTTCAATGTTTAACTTCAATTTTTTTACGCATTATCTTATATTAATATTTATTATCTTCATAGGCATGTGTCTATGATCACTTTCCGAGCCTGGCTCCTAAGACGGAGTGGAGCGGTGATTTTACTAGACCTACAGAAAATAAATTCATATTCACCGGTACTCAGTCAAAGCGTAAAGAAGTACAGATAGCCAAGAAGAGAAATGAAATTGATGCTTTCACCGTAGAAGATGTGGTGTTTGATCTTTATGTGAAGATTGACATAGTTGATGATGGAGTAGTAAAAGATTTACGTCAATTCTCGGACGTGTCAGGCTACAACGGGCCTTTGTACCATCCGTTTGGGTTCATGATGTGCAGCCCTCGTCGAACTCTCTGCCAATATGGCTATGTCCAAACTAAGGTAACAATCGAAGCCTTTAAATTGTGTGTGAATGGATCCATGATCGAATGCCCAAGCATCGTTCTCAACTACATCTGAACGCCTTCGGTCGCGGTTTGGAACAACCGCCATAAACCGGAATACCAAATCCAAAGGGAGGAGGTAAATCCATCTCCGGGCACAAAAGAGGCCGTAGAAGATTACTTGGATTGGTATCGCCATTTTGGTCATCCAATTGTGATTAATATTGATCCGGAATCTATGAGAATACTCTAAAGGGGTCAAGGAAACAACAAAGGAGATGGTCTCAGTGATGTTTGGAAAAAGGCATATTTTAACTTGGTAAGTAAATTACTTATGTTATTAATGTTTTTAAGATTTATTACTAAAGACTAAACCAATATTTGTTTTCATATGTGAATAGAAAAAGAAATCACTTGCATTGGCAGAGTCTATGACTCCATGCATAAGTAGAGGTGATGTGATGACAGTTGAGCAACAAAAGAACCTACAACACAAATGAGCTTCATGAATCAAACGAAGATGAGACGGTGCAAAGGTTAAAGAGGAGTAGAGCCGATACAAGAGGTGCGAGTACTATCCAAAGAGATCCGCAACCTAGTGATGAAGACACACATGATGAAGCCGAGGATGTGCAAGGTGGTTCTCGTACTCGTGGCGGTCGTGTTGGTGCTCGTACTCGTGGCGGTCGTATTGGTGCTCGTACTCGTGGCGGTCGTATTGGTGCTCGTACTCGTGGCGGCACGAGCAAAAAAATAGTTCGTCATGGTGATCTACATACCCCTCCTCCTTCTCCTTAACTCTACGTTGATTCTAAAAATTGCGCCAAACTTAGGGTTTTTTTTTGTGGGTGGATTATAACTTCTTGCGAAAATATTCATATCTCAATTTAGTTAGAATGTATGAGAAAGTTTTTATCTTAAATTGGTATAGCTAAATTTCATGTTTTATTTACAAAAATTTCAAGTTGGAAACCAAGCAAAGGAGAAATCAACTTAAAAAATAAAACAACTGATTATTTACGGTTAGGTCCGAAAGTCCATACCTAACCGTAAAACAGCCAGAACCATATTTCATAAAGTTACGGTTGGGTTTTGATTCCTGGACCCTTTTACAGTTGAGTTTGATTGTCAATTCCCAACCGTAAATTCTCCTGTGTAGTTGAACTTGTTGTTTGTTGATTCTTTACGGTTGGGTTAGGATGTCATTTGTCAACCGTAAAACTGTCATAATCACAATTCCAATAGTTACGGTTGGGTTCGATTGACAAGTTTCAACCGTAAACCTGACAGTTTTTACTTTTCAAAAAGTAGACAAACCCAACGAATTTTTTATTTGAAAAACTAGCCGTCGGGTATTTTTAACTATAAAAGGAAACCTTTCCCTTTCATTTTCTCATTATTCCTTATACCTTTCATTCTCATTGTCATTGTCATTCTCATTCTTCACTTTCCAACTCTTTCTCTCCCGTCCCTTTCAAACACTAAATATGGTATACACAACCGATGAAGATGTTGCAATTGTTAGAGCGTGGGTTACGCTGTTTAAGCACGTATACGATATGGCGTACATTATCCAAAGTAACGAACTCGTTGATGAAGAAGCCATCCTGGATAAGACAACCGATTCTTGGTGGAAGCGTTTGTTTAAGATTTTTGTGGGATTAGACGAAAATCACAATCGTAAAACGTTCAGAGGCATTAGGAGAAGGTTTGAGGAATTGTTTCAACGATTGGAAGCCTTGAAACAGGAAATGAAATCTCTAAAGGAAACTCATCCCACCATTGGCGGTGTGACAAGAGTAAGTATGTCAAATAATAAATCCTTCATCAAAAATAATTTTCAAACATACTGATGCGTCGGAAAACTGACTTTATTTTACCGCAAGCGCACAGTGTCGAAAGATGTAGACAATAGCAAATACGGTTCGTTCCCACGAGGAGTTTGGATTAAAATATTTTTTTTTAGGTTTTTTTCTTGTAAAGAATTAAATTAACTAATGAATTAAAATTATTTAATAAAGTTTGAAAACAATAAGAGAAAAATGTTAAGGTTCCGGGAATCGTTGTAGATTAGGGTTTAATTGCGTTCGTCACATAGGGTATCAATTTTACTCATGTACAGTATCAAATCTAGCTACTAATACACGAAAGATTTTTAATTAAGCACTAAAGAAAGAATTTTCGAAAAGAATTGTTTGTTCTCAACCTAAAGTAGAATTTCGAAAGTACTAAGTATACGGGGCATAAAAAGTCAAAGATTATTCATAAAACGATTTAATATGAGGTTTCAACGAGTCCTTCTACTTAATCAAACAATGAACTATACGTGGCATAGAACATGAAAAATCATCGAGACGGTAAAACGTTGAGAGAGAGACAAATTAATAATATTTAGTTCATACAGTTAAAAACCCTAGTTCCGAAACACAAATAAAAATCATCTCTACAAGTTCATCCTTTCGCCCTAACAAAGAAAATTAGCCCAACATGGCTTTCTCAAAAGCCATACAAATTAATTAAGAAAAATAAACTAACCGATAATCGTCGGAATTCTCCTGTATGCTTTCTACGTCAAAGGGATTGTCTGGCTCCGGGTATGTGTGGTATGGTCCAAGTCTCTGTATATGTATAGCTACCTCCCGCCTCTCCATATGAAGTTATGTACAACTCTATTTATAGAGTGTAGGTATCTTTCCTAACTAATTTAGGCAATAGACACCACCGACCCCTATTCCATGTACAACTCAAATTTCTTTACAGATAAGTTATTCACCGACCAACTTTCCGTGTGAAACAAGGCTTAGTTCTTCCTTGACTTGCCGCTCAAGTCACTTTACCAACCATTTGGGACTGATCATTATCAAGAACCCATCATCACTGTCACTGAATCGAACGGCATCAAGAAACAAACTTAAACTACGTCTCAACTACTCAACTGCCACTAATGTTGCTGTGAACAACTAACAGAACCATGGACTCTATATCACCAGCCCACCATTATCACGGCGCTGCGAATCACCAATTCACGAGCATCAGCTCCTTCTCAACTGCCATTCTTCTTCAAACTCGACTCTTGCCAAACTGATTGATCACAGCCACTCGAGTTCACTGCAGCCTCAACAGCGAAACCATCTCAGGTTTGATCTTCCACCATTACAGACTTCGACCACAGCAGCATCACCACCTTCACTGCCACTCTCGAGCTCCACATCTCCATCAACATCATCATCATCAGGTTCATCACCGTTGACAATGATCATCATCAGGTTCATCAGCGTTGACAGCCATCTCCACTGAGCTCTGTTCTTCCATAACTCTCCATTGTTTTGATTATCATCCATACTTTCCAACCACATGTACAACCCAATGAATCCATTCACTCCCAAAAATCAGCATAACAAAACTAACCAGAGATTGACCTTCTCTGTTCGTGAAGTGAGGATGAAGAAGGTGCCACTTAGCAAGTTGACCGGTGCTGGTAACATAATTCAAATATGGGCAGCCCTGAACGGAATGGCTGGTGCCATTAACAGTACCCAATCAACTGTCAGTCTCACGAAACTGACAGTTGAAGTAATACTGGCTACCCCTTAGCGTACGACCGGGTATAAATATCTTATCATTTTGAAATGACCATTTTGCCCTTTTTCTTGTTTCGCTCATAACTTTCTCATACGAAGTCAGAATGACCTCGTTCTTTCGCCGTTGGATTCGTAATCAAATTCTCTACAAGATGAAGGTAGAAATCCTGGAATAGACTGAGTCCCTCTGGGTCTTTGGCAATTCTTCTCTTGTAAAGCTCCATTTCGCTTGTTTCAGAGGCGTAACCTAATAAAACACATAAACTAGAAAAGTAATAATAAAACACGGTAATTCATAAAAAAACTAGCAAATAAGAATAAGGAAATGATACTTAAAATGTATAAATTATGCACTTATCACATACAAACTTACCATTGATTTTTTTTTCCAGTGCGTCATGGCTCTCGACAGATATGAAACTATCCATGGAAAAACGTTTACGCATGAGGATTGCTATCGTATTTTGGAAGAAAGTACCTATCATGATTTCATCCTATATACTTAAGTGTTTAAGTGTAATCATCTAATGGTCTATTGTATTTCATTTCCTTTAGTTCTTCCTTTAATGTAAAAAATAAGGTCTTTGCCTACTCTTCTATTAGTGTATGCCTTTAATTTAATCATATTTCTCAGAGTTGTGAAAAAAAATACCCCAAGTTCATTTACGGTTGGGACGCAAGTCCATACCCAACCGTAGACCAGCCAGAATCTTAAAGAAGGACAGTTTTACGGTTGGATTTTTTAATCAAAACCCAACCGTAAATATTCTTGAACCCTCAAAAATAGTATTCTAGTGTTTGCGTTTTTTTGGGGTTTTAGAGAGAAATATCAGACCTTTTCTCTTGGCACCAACTTCCATTGTTGAATTATCTTGAGAGGGAAGCGCGGGACCTTTTCCTTTACAATCTACTAGGCTTGGTCCTCCTTGTTCCGTTTGACTTCTTCTTCGTTTGTTTATACCTTGAACATCATCATCCTTCTCATCCTCCGCTTCATATTCCTTTTGTAAATGCTCAAAACCCGAAGGTTCTCTTTTCTTTGATTCTTCCAACAATTCCCTAGTTTTTTTTTGCACCACGGCCCTGTTTTCTTTCGTAGAAGGCTTATCCTTTCTCTTCCCTCTAGTTGGTTCCTTGACATCGTACCTTGTGTGTGGAAACACGAAGTTACTCAACTTACTCAACCATATTTGCTTTTGCGCGCGATTTAATGTTTCGTATTTCTGGGCTAGAGCTTTTCCAAAGTCGGTATCGACAAACGATCCAATAAAATCTTGCTCGACGATGGGTTCATTGAAAGAAAACTGTTGCCAAAACGGATCAATATCTTGAATTGGGATCACACCGTCTTCTTCGTACTTGGCCATCATATGCCGGCAGGGAAGTCCCAAACTTGACATGTTAGGCCAAGCACACTCTTCTTCTCCGTGCAAGTTGCCCAACCTATAATGCTTAACTTCGTACATTATCTTCTCAATTGCGCAATGCGACACCTTATAAGAAATTCCTTCGACCCATGGGTCATCTTTATAAATGGTATGTTTTCTACAACGGATTTTTTCGAAAAGTTCCTTAACTCTATCAAGGTCACGGAGGAAATAATCGTGCATCGCTTCGAAGACCGTAATAAACCCACCATCACAACTATGAAGCTTCTTCTTCATTTGGTTGTGAGATGACTCCGCGGTACTTGTAGCTTGGTTGTCAAAGTGCTTATATTGGTTTGTGAATGCCGCTACAAACTTCTCTTTATACGGATTCAACCAATGGTCCATCAAATACTTCAGAACTCTTGGATATTTTCTCCAATGCAAGCATAACATACGAACATTTTCTTCATAATTTTCCTTGGTGATAGACCATGTCAAAGTGTTCCATTCACTTTGGAAACTAGCCCATTTTAGTTCCGCCAACTTGTCATCCTCCTCGAATTTTTCTTTGGCCTTTTCTTGTTGAGGTACCGGTAATTTCTTAATTCTCTCCATCTTGCTTTTCTTTGTTGGCCGAATAATCGGTTTGCACTTGGTTTGAATATTGTTCCACAAGTGGAACGTGCAAAGAAGATTATGAGCATCCGGGAATACCCTTGCTATGACATTCATCAAGGACTGTTCTTTGTCGGTGATAATCACCTTAGGGGTATATCCTTCAACGTACAATAGTTTAACTTGTTCCAATGCCCACACATAGCTTTCTTCGAGCTCGTGTCTCAAGAAGCAAAAGACAACACTAAACGTGGACTTGGTAGAAGTTTGGCCGAAAAAATTCAAGACCGGGAGCTCATACTTGTTATTTTTGTACGTGCAATCCATTAGAAACACTTGATGGGAGTACCGTGCTAACTTCATAAACTCGGGATGAGCCAATATAATATGCTTTATTTCTTTATTCTCATCTTCTTCATGGAACATGGTGTAGTTGTGCTTCTCCCCCAAGTACATAAGTTGTTGGATTTGGTCCCTTTCTTTCCATTTCTCACTCTTCAACTTGGCTTTGGCGTTGTAGATTGTCTCCAACGTAGAAACATTCTTTGGGTTTATTTTCTTCAAGTGTACGAGGATATCAATGGGTTTCACTCGCTTTTCCGTCATGTCGTCTACGATGACCTTTTCTTCCTCGGTGAGCCGTGCCGCATAAGGATGCGTTAACAAAGTCTCCGGTGGTAGGTGGTTGTGACGACCACATATAACTCTAGATAAGAACCACTTCTTCTCCTTGTTGGTCTGAAATTGAAGCTTGAAAGGACATCCCCTCTTCTTAGTGAAAGTAGTTTGCTTCCTCTTCGTCTTTCCTACATACTCGGTACCCTTCTTCGCATGACTTGTACAGAATCCACTACACTCGCAACCATTTGAAAGCGGTTGTCTTTAGTTTGACGGTTACAAACTATCACACACATAATTAACTTGTCATGTTCTCTAACCCATTTTTTTGCATCATCTTTTTTTTCCCATGTCTACATGGTCCAAGAACACAAAGTTAGAAAGAAAAAAAAAGACTTACCAATATTGTCCAAAGGAATTAACAACTTATCTATAACCTACCAAGTCGTTCAAATAGTGATCCGTAGTATCTCTAGTTAGAACATCATTTGGAGGAGGCTGAGCATACATTGGGTGAGGTACAATCTCGACCTGAAAAAAAAAATATCAAGGCATTAGGCAACAAAAAACTATAAAGTATAATTTTACGGTTAGGTTATGAGCATCAGACCCAACCGTAGGGGAAATTACGGTTGGGTTGTTCCTTCGAATCTAACCGTAAAAATAAAAGAAAACATACATAATTAACTACGGTTGGAATCAAAAGTCGAACCCAACCGTAACTAGTGTAATAAATACCCATCCACATAATAATTACGGTTGGGTCGGTGCTAAACACCCAACCGTAAAACTGTTACGATTGGGTTTTCCGCCATGAAAGTGCGGTTACGGTTACGTTCGAGAAGAAAACCTAACCGTAATCTACCCTGAATCACAAAAAGTATCATATTTTTTTACGTGATTTCATCAAATTTGAGCCATAAAAGACCAAGAGTTTAAGTTAGAGGTATACCTGACTACTGTCGGATCACTTTGACGGCTAGTTTCTCCATTTGGTTGAGATTCACCATCAAAACTTTGAGTTAAAACCTCTCTACCATCCAAGAGATCATACATAGTTGGGTCTCCATCAATGGGTATGTAAAATTTGGTTTGGTTATCATACAGGGATTCACCCACCTCAAATTTATCACTAGAATCACTCATTTTGGTTGAGTAAATCAAAATCTAGGGCTTTTCAAAAAACTACCAAAAAGTCTATTTTCTTTCTTCTACTTTTTCTTCCCAACAAACCAAAACAAATAAAAATCTGATTTATGCATTAAAACAAAATTTGGGATAAAGAAGATGAAGATGAGCATTTACGGTTGGGTTCGATTATCATACCAACCATAAATGTTTTTGCAGAAAAACTAAAATTGGTATTTGCGGTTGGGTTTGATTGTCAATTATCAACCGTAAATTATCCTGGATAGATAAACTTTTTTTTGAAGATTAGCTACGGTTGGGTACGATGCTGAAAACCCAACCGTAAAAATGTTACGATTTGGTTTTCCGCCATGAAAGTACGGTTACGGTTTTGTTAGGATGAACACCTAACCATAAATGTTGTCTACGGTTTGGTTCGACAAGAAAACTCAACCGTAATGTTCCCTGAATCACAAAAAAATCATACTTTTTTACATTATTTCATCAAATTTGAGCCATAAAAAGACCAAAAGTTTAAGTTAGAGGTATACCTGACTACTCTGGTTGAGTGAATCAAAATCTAGGATTTTTAAAAAAATTACAATCTCTTTCATTTCTTCTATTTTTTCTTCCCACCAAACCAAAAAGAAGAAAATTTTGTTTTGATTTGATTAAGTATAAGATTATTTTAGATTAATTATTATTAACCTAGTTTTACTAATATTAACTAAATAGGGGTAGTTTAGCCATTATAAAAATATAATGGATAAAGGGTTTTTAAAATTCATACCTAGTGTTCCTATTTTGTCTTCACATAAAAAATCCCTCTATTGAAATGAAAAGCCCCTATATAAGGCTTCATTTTTTATTGATGATCCACTTCCATCAATGCGAGGCATCAGCTTTTCTTGATAGTTTGATACCTATATTGCACAAACACATTTCAGACACAAGGAGTTTAGTGGGGTATGAAGGAACAGCTACGAGATGTACGGTTGCAACTAGACCATATATTGAGAGGAGAGAAAAAACGTCTGCATATTCTTCATGTACGAAAACGTTGGAATCTTCTCACTTTTGATATTACAAGTAGGGCTCCTAATTGCAAGTTTGTAACTATGTAGTTTCTCCCTTTCTCATGCTTTTGGATGGCTTATATTGGTTGACGTTACAGTGTAGTTTCACTTTTGATATTTTAACGCTTGTTTAACACCATAATTTGGATTTAGTCCACTTGTCTGGTGTTTGTAACACATTTCTAACCTACTGTGCATATAAAACAGTCAATCAGTAAATTAGAGCTTATGTAGGGTTATATTTTTAGGTATTTTTGCCCCCCAAAAATAAATTTTGGTCCCCCCTCTGGTTACAATGTACCACATATCCTTTCTGTAGAAATTTGGAGGAATACTTGGTTCACCTGATCAGTTTTTGTATGAGTTTTATTAACTGTCTCCACTTGACTACGATTGACGTTGTATGTCCACATTTTATAGATCGCCATCATCTCTGCATAGGTACGGACTTGGTAAAGTCTCCTAACTGTCGGTGCTTCAATTTCAGAAATTCAGCTCAAAACCAACTCATTTATACGATACATTTTTCGTCTACACTTTATTGCTGGTCTTAAATCATCAAATAAAGCCCTAAACTCCAATCTCCCATGAACATGTCTCTTAGCTCCCTTGCAAGAGGGGTCTGCCTTTGGTAGAAACTATAAAAATCGATCCGTATAATGTATCCATCTCTGATAAGATTGTTATCCTACAGTAATTAATTTGTTAAATCAATAGAAATCCTTAGTTACAATTCCCAACTCGTTGCCAGGTGAATGTAGTTCATTAGAGCATCTCCAACCATGCGACTAGAGCAAAGAGTAAAAGATTAAAATTTTTCGTCTTTGGTCCGGTCCAAAAATAGCCGTAAATAGTCGGACGGTGTCCTACGGATTCGCTTGTTGTTGAGCGAAATGGCAGTGTGTTGCTTGGATGGACGGGCGAAAGTGTAGCGTAACGCTCGCACTAAACGGTGTCCTAGCGTCTCGCTCAAACTGGACGAAATCCTAGCGTCACGCTTGCAGTTAGACGGTATCTTACGAGTTCGTCAGAGACAAGGGCGTTATGCCAGAACCGCGCCTGGGCAAGCGAAGTGCTAGGAACTCGCCTGGAAGTGTTGCACCTGTGCGAGCCGCTTGTGTAAGGAGAATGGGACGGGCGGTGTCCTAGGGCTCCGCCTGGAATTCCAGGCGAGATGCCAGCTGCCCACCCCATTCTATCTTCCTTCTAAATACCGCAAACCCTTATTTTTTCTACTGTAACCTTCTACATTTCACTGCAAACCCTATTCCGCCACCATCCTAGACGAGAACCCTTCATCCCGCCTACGATTTTCAGTCTCCGCCAAAGGGATTTTGGGATACAACCAACACTTTTCACTTCTCTTTTGGTGAGATTGGGTTCACTCCCCTTGATTGGGTAATGCTGATAGGAATTAGTATCGGTGTTGGTAGCCCTGTTCCATATGATGCAGGGAAGTTCCAATTTGAATATGTCAGGGAGCATATATTCCCCGAACTTAAAGACAGTGAGGTCTGTAAAAGAGAACGTATTCCCCAGCAGTGGGTTTCAGATGCAATTACGGTAAAAAATTTGAACATCACTTATTTTGATCAACAAACCATGTTTGTGGCTAATGATGATAGTAGGCTGATAGAGTGGCCAGAGCCTTCTATATGTATGTTTTGGGTCAGTTCTTCTTTTCTAATGCAAAAACATATATTGATGCTGGATGGTTAGCTGCTTTTGTGGATCTAAATGCAGTTGACCAGTATGACTGAGGTTCTCCTGTATTTTCTAGAACTTCCATTGTGATTTCCATATATCGACAAAAAAGCCCTACTCTGTTCCGGTTATTGGGGTTACCAGTTTCATACTAAAATTAGCATGAATATCTTCTAACCATTGCATACTCATTATACCATTCACCCGACATTCATTACCCCTTGCTGGATAATGTAACACTATGTTTCGACATAACGATAAATCTTCCTCTAGGGTAAAATTCTCTGCATTAAGCCTAAAATTTTTGTAACCCGATATTACAGAAATACGATAGATTAGAAATTTTTTATGGATGTAAAAAATGGAATTTGAAGTGGGAATTATAGATATAAATTCATTTATTTATAGGTGTATGACATTCATGAAAAAATAGCCATTCATAACGGTAACAAAACGGTAATATTCTTCCAGGCGGACTCCTAGTACCATGCCTACAGGAGAGCGGCGTCTTAGCACCTCGCCTAACCATAAGCGGATTGCTAGCACAACGTTAGGTTGTAGACGGCATACTAGGAGTTCGCCTCATCTGAGCGGCATACTAGCACAACGTTTGTGTGTAGGCGTGATTGTAGTATCCCGTTTCAGCAGACGAACCCCCAGCACAACGCCTGATCAGGCGGAATACTAGCTTCCTGCCTGTGTTTCGAAGCGAGCTCCCAGATTAGCGCTTGGATCTGGGAGAATTGCTACGCGAACGCTTAGCCCCAGACGGTCTACTACGACCCCGCTCGACTAAACATGTTTTAGTCAGGATTTTCGACTACTTATAATCGGCTACAGTTTAAAGTTTCGACTATCCACCATATTCAGTCGATCCACTGCGCTACGAATTCACGGATCAAATATCAGTTTTGATCTTTACTCCCACATTTCATCGTTCCTCTGTGGACGCTTTTACGCCCTCTTTTTCCCTATAAGCACGGGGGGTTGGAGTTCGATTTTACCTGTGGGTATGTCAATGGAATTCTCACAATACCCATAGGGTTGGAGGTGACATCCGTTGAGACGTGTTATCAAAATAAATTGGAGGCTTGACCTAAACCTACTTAGGTGGAAGGTTAGGTGGGGGTGGGTCTTCCTAGAGGACACCCCCAAACCTATCGAAAATCTTTAAAATAATATTTACCATAATTCATGTAGTATTATTAAAATATATTAATTATCTTAATTCAAACCGAATAGTAACGAATGATTTTAAACATAATTTAGGGAAAAGGAAAAACAACTATTGTCTTAAATTTAAATAAATCTTCCAAATGTATTATTAATAGCTCCTTACGAAAGTGAATTTATTTATTTATTTAAGATATGAAATCTTCAAACTGTAGACTATATGTGCAGAACTATGTTGGACAACACACTAGATTCTAGTTATGGTGCAAGTTTTAGGTCCCAAGGCATATTTTTCCTGTTGTGAAAGAGTTTTCAAAGATGCAAATTTTAGATCAAAATGTACACTTGGGTTAAAAAGTAAATTTTAGGTTATTATAGGAGATTTGGGGCCATGATGCAGTTTTTGGGTCGAAATAGTAAATTTTAAGTTGGGCTACAAACTGTGGATCGAGAAGAAGATATTGGGTCACATAGCAATATTTAGGTCGTAGGGGATGACTTCGAGTTATATACAATTTTGCAGAACTAGAAAATTATTTTTTGAAAGAATTAGGTTAATTTTGAGTCACATGAAAAATTTAGGAAGGTAACATAACAAATTAGTCATGATAGAGATTTTGGATCACTAGAAAACTTAGGGCCACAACGATAAATGTCGAGAAACAATGCAGATTTTGGGTCACGAGGTAACTTTCATGATACTAAGCGAAATTTATGTCGCATATTTAATTTATGGATCATGTGACAAATTTTAGGCCACAGAACCGGGTTTACATTCCACTGATAATTTTTGGTTTGCATCAATGGATTTTTCTTCAGTTTTGAGAGGACACATTTTGGGTTATTTAGCATATTATGGGTCATGAGATATGTTTTAGATCTCAATGGTAGGTTACTTTTGTACGTACCTAAAAATGGGTGAAGGGATAAAGGTAAGATTTTAGGTTTTCTGAATTTGAATTGCAGAAGGTTGATCACGAACAATCTTAGCCTAAACCAAACTTATGTTCGTTCAAAGAATACTTCAGCCACATGGATGAAGGAATCAGGGTTGTTCCCAGGGAGAGAAGTAGTAAAAAATAAAGATATCAGAGTAAGTCTTGGTCGCATAACAAATGCTTTGTAAGATGTGTTTAGCAGTTTCATTTGATAATCTAATTATAGATGAACTCTCTGACGACCTATGTATTTTTTTATCATTTTAATTTGGACGATCCATTAATTCAATTAGAACAGGATTTTAAATGGATTAATTTTTTTGATTTTCACTGGAGACTCGGAATCGATGGAATTTTCATAGAACCCATTTTATTAACGGGATTCATCACAACTTTAGCTATTTTAGCGGCCTGGGAAACGAGTTACCTACTCCTAACGGTCAACGTGAGCCCTTTCATTTCATTCTGAATTCTTTCATTCAAAATGAATAACTCAAGACGATTCTTTCACCTGTGGGTATATCAATAGAGTTTGATTTCACCAGTGGGTATGTCAATGGAATTCTCACAATACCCATAAGGTTGGAGGTGATGATTCATTGATACGTGTAATATAAATAAATTGGAGGCTTGACCTAGACCTACTTAGGTGGAAGGTTCAGTAGGGTGGGTTTTCCTAGAGGGCACTCCCATACCTATTGAATATCTAAAATAATATTTGCCTTAATTCATGTAGTATTATTAAAATATATTATTTTATCTCAATCCAGACCGAGTAGTAATGAGTGATTTTAAACATAATTCAGGAAAATTGTAACACACATTATTCGAAGAAAAAGGAATAATAACTTTTACCTTAAATTTAAATAAGTCTTCCAAATTTATTATTGATATCCCTTTTCAAAAATGATTTTATTTATTTATTTAAGATACGAAATCTTCAAGGTATAGACCATATGTGCATAACTATGTTGGAACGTACACTAGATTCTAGTTATGGTGTAAGTTTTAGCTCCTAAGACATATTTCTCTTGTAGTGAAAGAGTTTTTAAAAACAACATATTTTAGGTGGTTTTAGGAGATTTGGGGCCATAATGCAGTTTTTGTGTCAAAATAGTAAATTTTTAGTTAGGGTGCAAAGTGTGGATCGAGAAGAAGATACTATATCACATAGCAGCATTTAGGTCGTAGGGATGACATTGGGTTACATAGAATTTTGCATAACAAGATAATTATATTTCCGTACAAATTAGGTTTTGGCTACAACTCAAATTTGGGTCACATGATAGATCTTATGTTATGGTGACACATTATGAGTCACTTGGTAGATTTTGGGTCACATGATAAATTTAGGAAGGTATGGCGAATTCTTAGTCATAAAAAAGATTTTGGATTACTAGAAAACTTAGGGCCACAACGACAAATGTCGAGTAACAATGCAAATTTTGGGTCATGTACCAACTATAAGTCACAAGGAAACTTTTGGGTCCTTAAGAGAAATTTATATTCCATATTTAATTTCTGGGTCACGTGGCAAAATTTGGGCCATGGAATCGAATTTACACTTCACTGACACCTTTTGGTTTACATCAATGGATTTTGCTTCAAATTTAAAATGACACATGTTGGGTTATTTAGCAATATTGTGGGTCATGAGATATGTTTTGGATCTCAATGATAGGTGTAAATGGTGAGTTTTTGACAAGGGCTAAAATTATAAAATTTTCCTCTGCTAAGCAGCAGGAATATAAAAGGATACATGAATACTTAGGCGCATATTCCTAGCTTTACAACAAAACATAGAATATTGTATCTCTACTTATGTTCCGCAAGCGAATTAAGAATACAGATTCTCTACAAACACTCTAAACTGACCCCACATCCTCCTCAATACTCATAACATTTATGCCATAATCGAACTAGTCTCAAGTCACATAAATTTCATGGTTGAATTCCTTGAACTTGTCTCGAGTACACATTGATGTTTTGCTAACGTCTATCAAATTTGGGAATAACTAATGCTTGATCCCAAAAATACATTTTATCTTAAGGATTCATTCGCAATGAACGTTTCTCAAATTGCTTTTCTAAGCTCAAATATGTTATTTTAGCGCTTTGCTTAAAGATAAGCCACGAATTATGTGCCACTCCTCTTGAACGCGTCACAATCAAAGAGCAATGCCTCTAAAAGAACACATTGGGTCTTAGCACCTAGGATACATTGACTTATTACGCTAAGTGCCTACAACGCTATCCAACAACAGGACGCGCCACATTTCCTAAAGCGCTTACATTTGGACCGTATACATTCTTGGCCTAACACGCCCTAGATGATGCGCCCCTAACTGATGCGGCTTTGTATAGCACGGACTTGTCCAATGCGCCCTTGGATAGAAATTCCCTAGCCTAGCGCGTCTCTGAGAGCGCCTCACTTTGCTAGCACCCCCTTGTCCAGTTCTTCTCAGCTAGCACGTCCCTAGCCAGTGCGTCTCACCTAGTGTATCCTAGCCTGCAGCGTCTCAGCGTCCTCGAGCAAGCATCCTTGAGTAAGGACGTCCCTGAGCCACAACGTCCTCAAGCAGGCGTCCTTGAGCAAGGACGTCCCTGAACCACAGCTTCCTCGAGCGAGCGTCCACGGCGTCCCCGAGCAAGCGTCCTCGGGAAAGCGTCCCATCTAACTAACATATTCGCACTAGCTTTCTTAACTTAGATAGCTTCTTTTACCTACCTAGATTACTTGACTTTGGCACAGGTACTTCCTTGACTTTGGCGCAAGTACTAGCCTTGCTAGCTACTTCTCTCATAAATGCCCAATTTTTTTTTTCAATATTGGCCTAGTGCCAACAACAATCTCATATGATTAATAAGCTTTCTTGCTTAAGAAGTTGTCTACAATATTGGCTTCGAATGTCTTCCAGGTTTATATTAAGACACTTCTGAGCTAATACTTAGCCATTAAATATGCCATGTCACTCTTAAGCTAGTACATGACCATGGAACTTACCAGACTCAAAACTAATCAGTCTGAATAATAATCTAGTGAGTTGTGCAACTTGCCTCACCTACCTGGTGAGTCATTAACTTGACTTGACCTAATCAAAAGTGATAGTCCACGACTTCTTCCTCAATAGGGTTTTATGAACTTGCACTCAAAGGACGCATTTTATGGTTCTCATGTGTAGAGGTAGGAACGAAGATAGAAATCATGCACACATTGAATGGTTTGAAGGAAAGGTAACCCTCCGAATTATACGAAGATGTTATCCCATAAAAATGTTTGAAGAAAAAGAACCCATTTGTTTAATCTAGTGACCTCTAAGAAAGGAAATCAACCGTTATACAAGGATGGGAACGCTTACTTACCTTCTCACTCGTTTCACAATCAGCACCACTCCAACAGTATCCAATAGAAAAGTCTTCAGTATTCGGTCTTCAACTGTTGATGATGAACTCTTGAACTTCGTAGAACCTTGACAATTGTAACTTTTTTCCTCAATTCCTTGTTGTTTGAAACTTCTTTATAGATCTCTTCTTCCTCACGGTATTATTAAATGAATACAAAAACAAATTTACTAAAACAACGATAAACAATTTTTTTTCTAAATTGAATTGAAAATAAAATGAATAATGAAACTATTATGACCGTGAGATAAGGACTTTACCGCTTGATTTTTCATAACTTGTATTGTCTCCATCTCATAAAATTCACATATTTTAATTTTCTTTGCTCTTGTATATAAGTCTTCAGCATATATATATATATATATATAATTCCTCTATTTGTATTGTTGCTTCACTTGAATATGAATTTATCTCTTTCTTGTACCGTTGCTTGTAAACCTTCAACGTCTTCAACTTTCCTTAAAACTTGGAATGCTCCGTTTGTTGATAATAATGATGTTTCTATGGACCTGTTGTTGTAGAGAGAATGGTGCCAACTGCAAATAAGACTACAAAATTGAGTTAGCAATTCTGATGACACCCTCATGATTGATAGAAATAGCACCCAAGAGATCAAAAAGTAGTGCTCAAATTGGTGCGAAGTTAAGTAGCTCATTATTCTACCCGGATTTTGCGCAGATGAAACACTTTAAACGGACAATTTAGACATGTACAAAGAATTGAAGGTTTGGTGCCTCATAGTAACTGAATGATCATCTTCTCTAATATTGTATTCTCTACCAGCGGTTTAAGTCCATTTTTGTCATCTCTAGCCTCTCAACAACTAAGCACTATGAATATAATTCTCTAATACTTCTAAGTTCAGTTATTTCGGTTAGAACTCCATATGTAAACTTAGCTAGAAGTATACAAAGTGACTCTAATTTCTCTAAAAGTTGGAGGTTTTCATGCAAATATGTACAAAACGCTTAAAAATTCTACCTACAAAGGCGAATACTAAAAATCTATATGCTTAACCACTACCCCACACTTAAACTTTACATTGTCCTCAACGTAAATTGTCTCCTCCAATGTAAAATCAAGATGGGAGATTCCTATAATGATATAAATAACTAAAAAAAATCAAATGATAAAGATAAAAATACAAAACCAATGGGATGCGTCCCATGCAACGCTTGGTTTAAAGTCGTCATCCCAACTCTCTACTCACCGTATTACTCCTCCATAGGGAGAAAATCTTCAAGTCTAATCACGTCTACTCTCCATAGGGAATTTTTCGTAATAAGGCTTCGATCTATGGCCATTGACTTTGGAAGTTATTCCTATTTTTGTACTAGTAATCTCAACTGCACCATGAGGAAAAAAAATTAGTAATAACAAACGGTCCAATCCATCTGGACCTTAGCTTACAAGGAAATCAACGAGGACGAGTATTAAATAAAAGGATCTTTTATCCCACAAAAAAATTCTTTCGAGAAATCATTTTGTCATTGAAAAGCATAGTCTTATCCTTTTATATACAAGAAATCTCGTAAGCATCGTTATGTATCTCCTATAGCTCATTAATTTGTAGTTGCCTTTGTTTCCCCACATATTTTTACCGCCCATAAAGCCTTGTGTTCAAGTTCAACCGGGAGATGACAATCTTTGCCATAAACCAACCGATATAGAGACACGCCAATTGATGTCTTGTATGTCGTTCTATACGCTCACAATGCATCGTTAAGCCTCAAGCTCAAATCTTTCCTTGTAGTATTGACGGTTTTCTCAAGAGTAGACTTAATCTCACGATTTGAAATTTCAGCTTGCCCAATAGTTTGTGGGTGATACGGCATACCGACCATCTAAGTAATGTTGTACTTCTTGAGGTAAGCATGGAAGGATTTTTGAAAATGTGAACCTCCATCACTAATAACCTCACGGGGTGTGCCATGTCTAGTGAAAATATTTTCCTTCAAAAAATCACAAACTACTTGAGAATCATTAGTAGGGGTGGCTTTAGCTTCCAACCATTTCAACATATAATCCACAGCAAAAGTATAGAATTTTCCAAACGAATTAACAAAAGGGCCATAAAATCCATTCCCCACACATCGAATATTATACAGCAAGAATCAGTGTGAGTGGCATTTGATTTCGAGCACCTAGATTACACGTCGGTTGACATCTATCACAAGATTTTCAAAAAGCATACGCATCCTCAAATACGGTGGGCTAATAAAATCCACTCTTAAGGACTTTGAAAACAATACGTTTACCAAAATGCCCACCACAAGCATCAAAATGACAAAAACTAACAATGGATTGAAACTCAGAGTCAAGTATGCACCTCTGGATAATCTGATCAACACAGTATTTCCACAAGTAGGGCTCATCCTACACATACTGCTTGGCTATCTTCTTAAGATTTAGATTTTGAAAACTAGACATTGTACTAGGTACCTTCCTTGTAACCAAGTAGTTTACTATATCAGCGTACCAAGGTGTTGAATCGATTGGGAAAAGTTGTTCATCTGAAAAATGATCTTGTAAGGGAAGTTCTTCTTCAAAAACAACAAGTCTACTAAGATGACTGCAACTTCTCAACACCTTTCTTGTCTCTAATTTCTATGTCAAACTCTTGCAGCAATAGAATCCACCGTATAAGTCTTGTCTTTTCTTCTTTTTTCTTGATCTGCATGATCAGAATAAACAACAACCTTGGTACCCACCAAGTAAGATCTGAATTTTTTTAGTACAGAATCTATAGCCAACAACTCTTTCTCCGTGGTAGAATAGTTGATTTGTGCATCATTTAGGGTCCTAGATGCATAGTAAATCACATAGGACAGATTGTCCACTCTTTGACCCAAAACGTCCCCAACTTAATAGTCACTCGCATCACACATTAACTCAGACGGTAAACTCCAATCAGGTGACTTTACAATTGGTGCAGTAGTCCACAATTCATTCAATCTTTCAAAGGAATCCTTACACTAGTTAAAGTTCAAAGTAACCTTTTTTTTCAATAATTTGCACATCGACATTGAGATTTTGGTGAAATCTTTGATAAACCTCCTGTAAAAACCTGCATGACCAAGAAATGAGCAAATCTCCCTCACCGAAATGGGGTATTGTAAGTTTTTAATCAAGTCTATCTTTACTTTTTCCACCTCTTATACCTGAGACGAGACAATATGACCAAGCACTATTCCATGATTCACCATAAAGTGGCATTTCTCCCAGTTTAGAACAAAGATTAGTATTTATGCATCTTTTAAGCACAAGTTCAAGATTTTCTAAGAAAATATCAAATAAATCGCCATAAACACTAAACTCATCCATAAATACCTCAATGATGCGTTCCACGTAGTCAGAAAATATACTCATCATGCATCTCTGAAAAGTGGAAGGTGCATTGCAAAGACCAAACGACATCCTTATATATGCAAAATTACCAAAGGGACAAGTAAAAGTAGTCTTCTCCTGATCCTCTGGTGCAATAAAAATCTGAATATATCCTGAATAACTGTCCAGAAAGCAATAATGTGTATGTCCAGATAATATTTCTAACATCTGATCCATGAAAGGCAAAGGAAAGTGATCCTTACAGGTAGCAGAATTAAGCTTTATGTAGTTTATACATACTCTTCATCCTGTTTGAACTCGTGTTGGAACAAGTTCATCTTTTTGATTTCAGACAACGATAACAACCGACGTATTAGGTACCACCTGTACCGGACTAACCCATTTGTTTTCAGAAATTGGGTACATCACCCCCACACTTAGCAATTTGAGGATCTCTTTCTTTACAACCTCCATCATTGGGGGGTTAAGCCTACGCTGAGCATCACGTACTTTTTTTGCATCGTCTTCCATTAGGATTCTATGCATGTACATTGATGGACTAATACCTTTGATGTCAGCAATTGTCCAACCAATGGTTGTTTTGTGTTCTTTCGAAACCCTAATCAAGCTTCTTTTTGTACTATTGTAAGATTCTTTGCAATAATTACTGGAAGCTCTTCCCCGTCACCCAAGTAAGCATACTTTTAGTGGTCGGGTAGAGGCTTCAATTCTAGTTTTGGTGCCTACATAATAGAAGGTAAAGGAACCTCATCAGTTACGGTAAAGAAATGTAAGAGATATTACCCGTTTTAGCTTCTTGTAATGGCGTCAAGCCACACACAGCACCACTAGCTCTTTGGATAATTCAACGTCCAAGTTCGGATTCCCATGAACTTCCAATTCAATGCTATTATGCAACACAAATCCAAGTTCATTTTCACCGTTCGAATCAAACATTTGTTGTGTTAACGAACCAATAACATCGATAGAGAAAACAGAGTGAACATCACTAGGATAACATTAGCTTCAAATATGTTGAAGCGAATAATCTCCTTATCAAATTCCATAGTGAGTGTACCACTATCTATATTAATCTTTGTCTTAGCAGTCTTCGTAAACGGTCTCCCAAGAAGTAATAAAGTAGATGAATAATTATCTTCATTCTGCATATCCACAATATAGAAATCAACCGGAAAGATTAACTCATTCACTTGAACCAACACGTCCTCCACAAATACCTTAGGATAAATATTGGACTTGTTTGCTAATTGAATTGTAATCCCTGTCTCTTTTAAAGGTCCAAGATTCAAAGAATCATAAATATCGGCTGATATAACATTTATGGAAGCTCCAAAATCAAGTAAGGCGTGTTCAAATCGTCGATCAGCAATGGTAATGGGCACCGTGAAACCATTAGGATCTTTATACTTTGTAGGCATCTTCTTCAGTAACATAGCTGACGCACTTTCTCCCACCTGAGTAATCTCATTAGCAATTAACCTATCCTTCCTTGTACGTAAATCCTTCAGAACCTTGGCGTATCTAGGTACCATTCTGATGGCCTCAATAAATGGAATGTTGATTTGTATCTTGCTGAAGATATCCATGATTTCCTTATCTTGAGCTTGCTTCTTTGACTTGGAAAAATGACTAGGAAAAGGTGGTAGAGTAGTAAAAGTAGGCACCGTGTCCTTAGGTTGGCCGGTTGAGGTTGGATTTTCTTTCGGTACGGTTTCTACCTCTATTTCCTTTTCTACGTCATTATTACCCTCTTCTTGTTGTTGTGGATCTGCAGCCTGTCTCCCACTCCTTAGAGTTACAACATTGACCTGCTCTCTTGGATTCAATAAAGGTTGTGAAGGCAACTTTGTTGAAGCTTGTGCCTTCATTTGATTCATGTTTGTAGCCAACTGCCCTATTTGAGTTTGTAAGTCCTTTATAGCCATATCTTGTTTTTGTAGAATCGGATCCTGACGCTGAGCAGTTGCATCTTGATTCTGCATTATAACCTTCACCGTCTCCTCTAAACTGGAACTCTGAGTTTGTTGTTGAGGTTGCGGATGAAGTTGGAATCGTGGTTGTTGAAAACCATTATGTCGCCCATAAGTTGATGGCATAGGAGTTGCAGCTTGCTTGTTCGCATAAATAAAAATTTTGGTGATCTTTCCAACCGAGATTATAGGTATTAGAATAGGGATCATGCCTTGGCCTATGATTCAGGAACACAACATTCACTTGTTCGACCTTTTCTTCATAGGTTGGAATAATCACTGCAGCCATTCGTTGCACTACCTTCTCTATGTTGTTCAACCGTTGTTCTGATTGTGATGACTCTACTATCTCGTTAATTTTTCTGAAATTTGAGTTGTTCCTAGTATAGAACAGCTATACATTTGAATACAAACTCTCAATCAAACTAGTATCCTATGAGATTGCCTTTCCAGTAAGTGTACCTCATGCGGCTGCATCAATCAAGTTTCTCTGTTCTGGGAGTAATCCTTCATAGAAATATTGAATGATGAGTGTTGAAGAGATGTTATGATGTGGGTATCTTGCCAACAACCGTTTGTACCTCTCCCAGTATTCATAAAGAGACTCCCCAGTAATATGTAGAATGTCCCTAATCTCTTTACGAACAGATGCCGCTATAGAAGCAGGAAAATACTTCTCCGGAAATATCTTTTTCACATCCGCCCATGTTGTAATACTCCCTGGAGGAAGATAATACAACCATTTCTATGCTAAGTCTTTCAATGAGAATGGAAATGCCTGCAGCATAGTTATTTCACTGTCTTCGGTTGCATGCCTAAGACTCGTCATTGTGTTCTAAAACTGTTGAAGATGATGGTTTGGATTCTCACCCGCATGTCCCTTGCACTTACGTAAACGATGAATTAGATTCGACTATAGTTCCACTGGTGCATCTATGTTAATACACAGTGGTTGTGAATCTAAGCATGGAGATATCAACTCTCGTAACTTCTTCTCTGGAGGTTGGGGACCACCCATCTCTTCTAGAGGTGTATCTTGTAGCAAAATTGAGGTTCTTGTAGTATTGTCCCCCTTCGAGTTTAAATTCCGCACATTCGGTAATCCCAACGTTTTAGGTGCCAGAGATTAAGTACTTGAAACCAAAATAAATCTATAAAATAAAGTTAAAATCTAAAAATAAACTTGAAAACCAAAATAAAAGAAAATAGACAACAAATAAAACCAACTGCTCCGTGGCAGCGGCGCCAAAATTTGATGAGTGTCGTAGGTGCACAAATTATTTTAATTATCTTCTACTTCACTAATAAATAATATAGTAGCAAATAAGAAGAGCAAGGTGTTTTAGTTGTCGAAAGTCACAAAGGGGGTTTGTTTTAGACTAATAATAACTAATAAAACGATTAAAAGTAATTAAGTTGCAAGCAGTGGAGAGAAATATGATCGAGGAGATCTCCTTCGGTACTAAACATTCATAAAATTAGTATACTCATCTATTCTCTATTATTCACATATCACTGACCGTAGGATAACAGTTACGCTTAGTTATCCCCAAAATTCCTTATATCACTGGGTGACAGGTAAGCTTAGTCACCAGATTTTATCCTGCTAAGCCACCTTGAGGTTCGCTTACAAGATGTAACTCAAAATAATGCTTTAGGGTTTATAAATTTGAGTTTGATCCTAGTAATTAGACTCAGTACGCTCGGTCCATTTTCTAGTGTTGATTTTACTTGCGATTGCTTTATAGAATCCCTCTGCAATGTCTCACAATTTCTACTTATGTAAGAGTTATTCAACAATTACGGATATCCTAGATCTTTACTAGCGTTAGATTTACTAACAGCCTAATCTAGTTCGCCAGCTAAACAATTTATCAATAAATCATAAACATTAATTGTAGTAAAACCAAACCATAATCATGTGAAATAGTATAAAAATAGATTTATATGCTAAATTGAATCATGTATTAAAACTTAGAATTCATCCTCAATCAATAAGAAGTTTAGCTACTCATGGATGTAGTAAAATCCATGGTATACATATGATAAAGTAGAAAAGAAATAGTTACGATGATAAAAACGCTCCAAAACCTAGCTTTTTCACTTGTGTTCTTCTCTCCTAAAGCTTGATAAAAGAATTGAATGGGGATCCTCATCATCTTAGAAGTATCCCTTATATAGTACTTCAAATATAAAAGAACTCGTGCTCAAATCCTGGTCAAAATAGGCTCCAAAACATCAAACCCGTGCGTAAAAGATGAAAATCCTGACTAATCTTAGTCTAGTAGGACAAGTCTGAACTGCTATCGGTCTTTTTCTTCCTTTTCTTTTGGACTTTAGTTGGCCAAGTATGGCCGACTAAACCTGCTCCTGCTCGTCCGGGTCTGGACTATTGCAACTACTTCTCTACCTTTTTACCAATAACTTCTACATACGGAGTCGAAACGACTTCATTCTTTTTCCGTTGGCTTCGTTTGCTCGTTAACTTAAACATGGTGAGAATAAATCCTGAATTTGAACAAGTTCCACTTCTTTTTGGATGATTCACCTAGTAAGAGACAT
Organism: Papaver californicum; assembly: GCA_023531435.1. Taxonomy (NCBI): domain Eukaryota; kingdom Viridiplantae; phylum Streptophyta; class Magnoliopsida; order Ranunculales; family Papaveraceae; genus Papaver; species Papaver californicum. The sequence continues at coordinate 1,564,932 of JAJJMC010012636.1, forward strand.
AAAACTCAAAAGTAATAGTAATACAAGATAATTACATGTAATTTAGCAAATAAGCATAAGAAATGATACACAAAACATGTAAATTATGCACTTATCACATACCAAAATCCTAAATTTATCCCCAATGTACGTGTTTGAGTCAGTTTCTTGTATGATGATTAGCCTATGTCATGACTAGTCCATGTCATATAAAGAGTATGAGATAACACAAGTTCGAGTCTAAGCTCACGCGAGTGACACAAAATGAAGTGGGGTTGAGTATAAAACTAGTATGCCCGTCTATGAGAAGACAATGTTCGACATCACATGTGATTGAGGATGAGGATTTTAGTGCCTCTGAGTGTGGGGCATGTGTGTATGCCTGAATATCTCATGTGTCTGTATGAGGTGGAGAAACAGACATGACTAATGAGTTTTGCAAGGACTTACTAGGAGTCACTCAAGAGGCTCGCATTAGTGTGTTCACATGAGTTTATGCAATTAAGGCTAGGAGTTACGAATTTAATTTATATAACATAGCTGAAGTGACCAAGTCCTAGAGAAGAGCTGAACTGATCAAGCTCTAAAGATGAGCTGATTTAATTGAGTTTTACTCAGAGATGAACTTGTCGATACCTAAGGATTATCTATCCTGGTTGACTCGAGTCTTCCTAACAATGTCTTATTTGTCACTAATTTTTGGCATCAGAAAATCGCCATCTACAATTGTGCATATTTCACATAGATGATGTATGATAGATTCATAATCTACATGGTTTTAGTGTCAATTTTATACTTGTTTTGGTTATATTTCTTACAGTATACCTTGTATTAGTCTTGTTTTCTATGTTGTTTCTCATGTTAGGACGAATCAACAAAAAGAAATTGAATGACTTTAAAAGTGTTAAGGAAGTGTTACAAATGAAGGATGATCAAAGACAAAACGGAACTCATCGAAATCTAAAATTTATTCACTCTATCTTGAAGGGAATTGAAATACAAATCTAACGGTGATATAATAAGGCCATTCCGACATCGGACGAAGAAGTTATCGGCAAGAAAAGTTTGAAATACTTGAGTATTCAAAGAGAAGTTCGGCTGGTAACCGGAAGCCAATGTCCCGGGGTCCCGGGGACTTATTCTGTTCACCACGAGTCAGATGAACCTAGAGGATAAAAATTATGTTTTCAGCAAAGTGTACAGAGAAATGTTTGGCCAGAAAGTGAAACAATCAAGTCAGCTGAACCTGACGCTGCTCTGGGACTTATTTGGACGCGAAATTGACTTTTAATTCAAGGAAATAAGATCCCAGAAGGATTCTAAACCCTAGAAAGATAAAACTTGAGAGCCAAGCATTGAAGGCTATAAAAGAAGACATACAAGGGTCAAAAAAAATATTTTAAGTAATCTCTTATCTCCTACATATATTACCTCTCTACATCTTAAACCTAGTGTTTACCCCTTTAAGAGGAAACCGTTTCTCTTCTTCTTCTTCTTTTTCTCCTTATTTGTATATTTTCTATGGGTTTTAGTAAACCTATGAATATATAATTTTTCTATTGGTTAGGGGTGTAGTTGAAAATCCTAAAGATGTGAATCAATCTAGATGATTATCACTTATGTTTAAGATCTGCTTCTATCGTTCATGTTCTACTTTAAATATCGTCATGTATTATTCGATGTGTGTTTGTTGATGATGCATACTAAGTGAATAGATATTCATATCTAAAGCTAAGCTAGGGTTTGGAGATACAGAATAGTCGATAGACTCGGTTTCAAGTAGCATAGTATGATTAATGATTGTACTCAAAACCTTCGTGTAATTGCATGTGGAAGCTTGACCGATGTTAAATAGATTACTCGTACTACTCATATTGCTTTGATTAGCCTAATTCTAAGAACTTAACGCTCTTGGAATATTAAACTTAATAGCACGTTGCGCTAGTTTCTTCGCTGAGTAGTATTCACATATTCATCATTATGGTATTTTATAACAAGGAATTTACCGGAGTATGCTCCTGATAAGGTGCTTTAGGACTATTGTCATGAAGAGATAGTGGATGTTGATTTTAATCGATTAAATATCAGGTTTGTTAATGGAAGATGAAATCCTTAACCAATATTTTCTTACCTTGATCTCAGTCTTTTTTTATTTCTCTAAAGTAAATATGTAAAGTAATTTGTTTCACTTATGACACGCATAAATGTAGAAAATTTTAACACACGATGACAAACTTCAAATCAACATGACATATTTTTTGTCACGCATAATTTTTTTGTTTGAAGTAGAAATTTAGGCTTTCAATTAAATTTTTAAATCACATTACATTTTTTTGTGCCATAATGCAAATTTTGAGTAATATAGTACATTTAGGCAAAGCTTAAAATAGCAAATGCGTAAAGAGATGCACTCACTTAGTAAAGCGTAAAGCGTTTAAAAAGCGTTAGTAAAGCGCTACCCTAGATCAGTTTTCATAGGCTTTCTACCTTTGGTAGCAATGATTGAAGAATAGAAGAAGAATATGAAGATCAAAACAAAGAAGACAAAAAAATCTGAAAAATAGAAGATGATTATCATACAAGATGGTGATCACTAATGAGAAGAAAATCGGAAGAAGAAGAAGAAGATCAGTGAGGAGAAGAAAGGGCGATAAAATATAATGAGAAGAAAAAATGTTTTGTTTTCTTTTTGTAGAATAAAAATTCAAATATTTTATTTATCTTTTTTAATTACAAATAAGACTACATGGCATGTTATTTAGTGGGCTACGCTTAAAAGCCTATTTATATATATATTAACCAATTCTCATAGCGCATGCTCTGAAGCGTTCTGGGACTGAGGCGCCAAAAAAACGGCCTCCCAAAATGCTTTTTTAAACAGTCACTTGAAAAAATTTATCAACGAGGAAAAATTTGAGTGACCAAAGATACTCATATCCTAGAGTTGATTTAAGTCATAGATATATTTTGGGTTGGTTAGACAATTAGGGGGAAGATAATAGAATTGGAATCACTAAAAAAAATATGGGTCAAGGGAAAAAAAATTTGGATCACAATAGAATATTTTAGATCAAAGTACAAATTGTGGGGTCACGGAACAATTTCAGTGTTAAGGGCCATATTTTGGAATACAAGGAAGATTTTAGGTCATAGTGTTTCGGGTCATATGGAAAATCTTGGTCCACATTGTAAATTTTAGGTTGTGAAACAGATTTTAAGCCATTTTATAAATTTGCATCACGAGACACATTTTGGATCATATTACAGATTTAGTATATTAGTGCATATTATAGTTTATGTTATGGATATCGAATGTAGTTTTTAGATTATAATGATATGGTTCTGGTTAAAGTGAGTCATGTAATAATTTTTGGGTCACGAGCTGATGTATTGTAGAAATAGTGGTAAAAGATTAGATACTTAGACTTGTGAAGATTTGATTTTTTAAACCTAATTTTTAATACTAAAAATAAATAAGATCAAATTAAAATTGAATTGAGATTATGGAAAGAACTGAGACTAGGGATTCCACCATTAGCCAATTTTTCAAGTGATTTAGCATTAATAATTATCTTGCAATTCATATATTCAATTGATTCAAAATATTGTCAAAGTTAGATTCTTAAAATAATAGTTGTAAATCAAAAGTACGAGACATCAATAGCTCTAAACTAAGCATGAACCATCAAAAGAAAACACAACTAATTGATAAAAATATTTTTTCAAATTTAATTCAAAGCAAATAATCATAAAAGAATTGCAAAAAATTAATAAAATAAAATATACCACTTTATTATTGGAAAAATGGGTTCGTCCATCACTCAACAATAGGGTCTAGCTCCACATGTTGTAAACACTCTCAAGATGTGTATTCTTGGCTCAAAAATTGCTTACAAAGATGAAAAGAGTGAAAATTTGTGTAACAGAGAGTTTGCAACGGTGTAGTGGCATTGCAGACAACTATTTCCACTGTTACAGAAAGAATGTGCTTCCACTGAAGATAAACGTTACTATTATGAAGATATCCGTTGCAGATGGGTTGAAGAAACCATTGCAGCTGAAGATAAACGTTGCAAAGACGAAGATAAACGTTGATGTTCAGTTGAAGAAATCGTCGCTTATTCCTGTTCTTCCCTACAGTAGCAGCACTATTTTTTTCTTCTTTCTGTTTCTTTTCGATTGAAGCTCTCTGTTTTTTTACTCGATATCTTTGCTTTATATCGGCTCCACAAACACTAACTAGTCCTCCTGGATCGATAAGGACTCAAAGATCAATCCAAAACAAATTCTAATTCTCATTAATAGAAAACAGAGAATATTTCCTTTTTCCGGTTACAACTTTGACTTCAAACCAATTTTTACGGCCTTGAACTCTATCTGTGACGTGATTAAACATATATAGGAAGTTTCTTCTTATTGGGATATTGAAACAACCTTGGAAATCCCATTAAATTCGCGTCCAGATTGACTCGGAACTCTTCACGCGTAAAGAATATTTCTTCCCGCCATTTTCTCTTTTCAAACAAAGAAGAAGGGATTCCCCTATCCAAGCTATGGGTGCCTTTATCATTTTTAACTGGGTGCCTTTAGTAATTTCTATGGGTGCCTTTAACAACTTTTTGAGCCAATTTTTTTCGTAAATGTTTATTTTCCAAAAATACCTACAAAGACATAAAAACCCATGATAAGTACAAAATCGAGCACTAGTAAAATAGAGAATTCAGCACAATTTAAACACAAATATGTCTATCAAATACCCCCAAACTTATTATTTGCTAGTCCTCGAGAAAATCTAATCTAGAAACAAAAATCCTAACTCACTATCGCAGGCATCGCAATTGCACTTAGCGTGTGCAACAAGCCTTTAAACCCATAGGTGTCCCTATCGGACGAGTTATAGTCTCGTGAGGGTTTACAAGAGGTATACCCACAAAAACTTTACTAAACCCTAGCTACATTTGAACGATTGGGGGTAAACACTAAACAAGCTATTTTGTTTGCATACTAATTCTTAGGCTATAAGAAACTTTACCTTATATGAGTTCAATTGTTGTACACGAGTTTGTACTCAGCGTACTAAAATTCATATGTAAGAAAACAAAGTTCTACTTAGATAGTTGTTCAACCACGATACTCAGAATCTATCATAATACAATCACATGAAAATATTTAGAAGATGGATATAGACAAAATAAAGTTTACGCGTGTTGACTAAGGTGAACGGTGTTTCCTATATCTGTCTGAAGGTCAATGCCAGGACGAAGCCTAATGGATTGAGATACGCTCCCACTGGTCTTAATCCTTATACTAATATCGACTTATTAGGATATACAAATGTCCAAGCGATCGATTTATTGAAAATAAAACAATTATAAATGTATTAAAAACATGATTAGATCAAATTGAATCCAAGCGCATGGTCCTTATCAGCATCTTACATGATAGTTCTCATGGATCCTGCGTTCCACGCTTACTTAGGCGACAGAGAAAGGGAGAACACACATATATTGCTATCAAAATGTGAATACTCGAAAAAAAATTATATAATAATGGGGCTTGATCTCAAACACTCTACTTCATCTTGGCGGCGATAAAAATTCGATACTAGTGCCTCACCAAATCACTTAGAGAAACACAAAAGTTGCAAAAATAAAAACAAAAAGTGATATGGTTGAGATAGACTCCGAGATATGGTGACAACTATCATGTTATTTTTAACATATGAACTTTTTCCTTTTATGAATAGACCATTTAACTGGGCACACCAATTCCTATAGAAAAAAAGTTAAGTTTCCATCTACCTAGAATGGTTAGTGTCATCCTGAATTGTTCACAAGCTTCTAAATTTTAGAGTTTTTATTATTGCACTAAATATTTTCTCCCTTACCCCCAAACTTAAATCAAACATTGTCCTCAATGTTTCAAAATAAAGATCAGTACCAATTGATAAGTAAAAAGAGGAATAAAAAGGTAAGTCAGAAAGATAGTACCTGGGTAAAGCGTAACAATCCTTGTAAAAGGAACAAAAATTTACCAATGTACATAAACAACCTTGATGGTCAATCAAGGTAAACAGGGTCCTCCAGAGGGACCTTCTCAACATCACATGTAAGAAAAGGCTCTAAAAATGGTTTCAATCTCTGACCTTCAACCTTGAAAGGACTTCTACCATATTGAGTCTCAATCTCAATAGCACAATGAGGAAAAATAGTATGAACAACAAAAGGACCGGTCCACCGAGAGCGTAACTTCCCAGAGAATATATGCAAACGAGTATCGTACAAAAGAACTTTTTGACCTGGAGAAATAACTTTATTAAAATATTTTTATCATGCACAAGTTTCATTTTATTCTTATACACCCTAGCACGATCATATGCATCTTTCTGAATCTCTTCCAACTCATTGAGCTGGAGCTTCATGTGAGCTCCTGCCTTGTCAAGTGAAAAATTTAACTGCTTTACAGCCCAATATACTCTATGTTCTAACTCTACGGGCAGGTGACAGGCCTTGCAAAAAACTAGACGATAAGGTGATATTCCGATGGGGTCTTAAACGCAGTACGGTAAGCCCATAAGGCATCAGTAACCCTTAACGACCAATCTTTCCTATTAGGATTAATTGTTTTCTCTAGAATACATTTTATCTCCCTGTTGGAAACCTCTACTTGACCACTAGTCTGTGGGTGATATGGGGTAGCTACTTTGTGGGTAATACCATATTTCTTCATCAAAAGCTTAAACGGTCGATTACAAAAGTGTGACCCTCCATCACTAATTATAGCTCGCGGTGTACCAAAATGTACAAATATGTTATCATTCAAAAACTAGACCACAACCTTGTGGTCGTTTGTTTTACACGAAACCGCTTCTACCCACTTAGATACATAGTCTATAGCGACAAGGATGTAAAAATAACCAAAGAAATTAGGAAAATGACCCATAAAATCAATGCCCCACACATCAAAGACCTCAATAACTAAAATAGGTTCAAAGGCATCATATTTCTATGATAAATGGTTCCTAACTTTTGGCATCGCTCACAAGCAACACAGTAATTGTGGGTGTCTTTAAACATCAAAGGCCAGTAGAATCCACACAATAATATCTTAGCAGCAGTCTTCTTAGCACTAAAGTGACCCCCACAAGCATGATCATGACAAAAGGAAATAATACTGGACTGGTCACTCTCAGGTATACATCTCCTAATAATCTGGTCTGGACAATACTTAAACAAATAACTATCGTCCCAAAAGAAATGTTTTACCTCGCCTAAAAACCTAGAGCGATCTTGTTTACCCCAGTATTGAGGCATTCGACCAGTAACAAGATAATCCACTATATTCACAAACCAAGGTAATTGGGAAAGAAAAAATAGTTGTTCATCAGGAAAACTATCTCTCACAGGAGGAGAATCATCAGGGAAACCACAATAAGTCTAGACAAGTGGTCTGCTACTACATTTTAAGCACCCTTTTTTTCTCTAATTATAGAGAGAATTATTGTAACAAAAGGATCCATATAATCAATCTAGGTTTAGTATCCTTCTTAGACAGAAGGTACTACAAAGCAGCATGATCAATAAAGACTATAACCTTAGAACCTAAGAGATAGGATCTAAACTTGTCTAAGGCCAAAATAATGGCTAACAGTTCCTTGTATGTGGTGGTGTAGTTCAGTTGGGCATCATTTGGCGTTTTTTTGGTGTAGTAAATCACATGAAGTAATTTGTTTTCTCGCTGACCTAACACAACACCAATAGCATAATCTGAAGCATTACATATTATTTCAAAGGGTAGGTTCCAGTTAGGGGCCTGGAAAATAGGAGAGGTAGTGAGTAAGGTCTTAAACTTCTCAAAAGCCTCTAAACAAGCATCATCAAAGACAAACTTAACATCTTTTGCAAGCAGATTGCAAAGTGGTCTAAAAATCAAGCTAAAATCCTTAATGAATCGACGATAAAAACCTGCATGCCCTAAGAATGATCTAACATCTAGTACATTTTTGGGAACCTGTAAAGTCTTAATAAGGTCAACCTGGGCTTTGTCTACCTCTATACCCTTAGAAGATATGATATGACCTAAAACAATTCCTGATCGAACCAATGGCATTTTTCCAAATTAAGCACTAAATTCTTTTTCTTACACCTAGTCAACACTAATGTCAAAATGATGCAAGAACTCATCAAAAGATGAACCAAATACTGAAAAATCATCCATAAATACCTCTAAGAACCGTTCTACCATGTCAGAAAATATGCTCATCATACAACGCTGAAAGTAGTGGGTGCATTACACAACCCGAAAGGCATGCGTCTATATGCAAGGGTACAAAAGGGACAGATAAAAGTAGTTTTTTCTTGGTTTTCTGGGGCAGTAACAATCTGATTATAACCAGAAAAACCATCTAGCAAGCAATAATGGCTATATCCAGCTAATCTCTCAAGCATTTGGTCGATAAAAGGAAGGGGAAAGTGGTCCTTCCTTGTGACCTTGTTCAATTTTATATAGTCATACAAACACGCCACCCCGTGGTCACTCGGGTTGGGATTAACTCATTGTTATCATTCTGGACTACAGTGATACCTGATTTCTTGGGAACAACCTGAACGGGCTGACCCACTTACTGTCAGAAATAGGGTAGATAATACCCACATCTAACAACTTAAGCACATCAGTTAGAACTACTTCTTTCATGTTAGGGTTAAGTCGACGTTGCATCTCCCTAGACCGTTTGATATCATCCTATAAATGAGTCTAACTGCATACAAACAGTAGGACTTATACCCTTTATGTACGTTATGGTCCACCCAAAAGCTTCCTTAATATCTTGAAGTACGGTCACTAGCCTACTATCCTAGTTATTATCCAAGTCGGATGCTACAATCACAGGAAAAGTCTCAGATGTGCCTAAATACACATACTTCAGGGTATCTGGTAGTTGTTTAAGGTCCAACTTAGGAGGCTCTTCTAAAGAAGGAATTAGGGTAGACTTAGAAACTGGTAGTGGTTCAAACTTAGCTTTCCATCCATTACTAGTGTCTATCAAAGGGGATGAATCTAACAAAGCATTCACCTCATTAATCTTATTATCATCATCAAAATCAAACCTAAAATGGGATAGGCATTTCTCTAATGGATCTTCTAACAAAGTGTTTGGTAATGACTCCTGAACTAATGCTCCTATCATGTTCACCTCTTCAATGCAGTGTCATCTAGCTCAGGTGGTTGCTTACTAATATTGAAAATATTCAGCTCAATAGTCATATTACCAAAAGATAAGTTCATAATACCATTTCGACAGTTAATGATCGCATTAGATGTAGCTAAAAACGGGCGACCTAGTATCGTAGGTATCTGATTCTCTGGGTCAGGGACATGTTGGGTATCAAGGACAACAAAATTTACTGGATAAATAAACTTATCGACCTCAATAAGAACATCCTCTATGACACCACGAGGAATTTTCACAGACCTATCAGCTAATTGCAGTGTTATCTGAGTAGGTTCCAAATCACCAAGTCCCATCTGGAGATACACATGGTACGGAAGTAAGTTCACACTGGCTCCTAAGTCAAGTAACGATTTCTCAACACGGTAGTTACCTATGGTGCAAGAAATGGTTGGGAACCTAGGTCTTTGTACTTAGGAGTTGTATTGTTTTGGATAATTAAACTCACATGACTAGCTAAAAAGGTTTTCTTTTGTACACGCTTTCGCTTTTGCGTACACATATCCTTAAGGAACTTGGAATAAGTAGGAATTTTCCTAATTGCATCTAATAACAGAAGGTTGATAGTGACTTGCTTAAAAACCTCAAATGTGTCGTTAAAGTTGGATTCCTTCTTTGTTGGTGCTAATAGTTGTGGGAACGGGGCTCTGGGCACAAAATTTGGCTTATGAGAAACTGCATCGGACTCTTTAGAGACTTCATAAGTCTCTTCATCTACTGGATCAGAATGGTTAACTACGATATGTTCACTATCAGGCATGGTTACCTTGTTGTCTACCACTTTACTATTCCTAAGGGTTCTAATTGCATTCACATGATTTGATGATTTCTCACCAGAAGATACTTCATGAACTCCTCTAGGGTTGGGTTGTGGTTGACTAGGGAACTTGCCTTTTCTTTTTTCTCTCAAAGACCAGCGATTTTACCAACCTGGGTTTCTAAATTAGAAATAGCCTGACCGTTATCCTGAACGATCTTTTGATTTTCCTGTAAACTTTAGTTGACTGACTGCTGAAAGTTTGTAGTGTTCTGAGTTAATAAGGCGAGATACTCTGCTAAACTCATGATCGCCTTATCTACCGGATTCTGAAATTATGCTGGTCCAGAAGGATTCTTAGTATAACCAAAACCTGGGGGAGCCTTAGAATTACTAGACTGACCTTGACTCCGGCCCTTAAACCAATAAAGGTTAGGATGGTTTCTCCAACAGGGTTGTAGGTTTCTGAATAAGGGTCAAACTTATGATGATTATCAAATCTAGTATTATTATAAAGAGCATGGGCTTGCTCTTCAACAGTCTGTCCTTCCCAAAATGACTTGGGCACAATTGCACAACTAGATTGACTCGGTTCTAAAGCTTCTAACCTTTTTGATATAGCTGATATTTTGGCGTTTGATTCAAAAGATCCTTCCACCCTATTGACATTTCCCCTACTTAGAAGAATTGTTTTCTGGGGCTCCCTACTATTTTCCCACTGCAGGGTTTTTTCGGCGATTTCATTCAAAAATGTCATCGCACCATCAACAGTTTTATTTTCAAACCCACCTGTGCATAAAGACTCAACCATGGTTGTTGTCGAATAATATAAACCCTTATAAGGGATCTGAACTAGCCTTACTTTTTCTAAACCATGATGAGGACATTGTGATAATAAGTCATTGAACCTTTCTAAATACCTATATAAATATTCTCCCTCTTGTTGAACAAATGTGCAAATCTGCTGCCTAATAGATGATGTTTTGTGCCTAGAGAAAAACTTCTGGAAAAAGGAAGATATAAGTTTTTCATAGGTCAAATTATATAGACAAGATTTGGCTTTGTCTCTTAGTGAAAAAGGAAACAATCTAAGTTTCAATGCTTCATCATCTAGGTCCTTAATCCAAATGGTACTGCATATTTCCTCAAAATCCCTAACATATAAATAGGGGTTTTCAATTGCTTTCCCTAAGAAGATTGGGAGCATCTGTATGGTCCCAGGTTTTAACTCATAATTTGCTTCAGTTTCAGCTAACTTGGTACATAATGGACGACAAGTCCTAGTCGGGTTCAACAAAGCTTTTAAAGTTGTCATTGCTAGTACTATCAAAGGACTAGGAGTATTTTCTTTACACAGTGTCAAGTTCTCAAATTGAAATTTCCAAAAACAGGGCCCTCAAAAGAAGATTCTTCGAGGTCCTCGTTTCCAAGGAAAGAACTACTAGGTTTGTCACTAATCAAACGACCTAGAATGTCTGTTTTCCAAGCTCGCTCAATGAAGATTTCGAGCGGTCTTGGCATACACTAAAAAAGTAAAAAAATAAATCCTAATTGGAAAGGAATGCTAAAAAATCACAAGCAAGGATGAATCAACCAAATAAAACCTAATGAATCAAGCAAACAAAAAGCATGATGGATCCACTTAGATTGTTTCTAGACCAACTTTTATTCTTTGAAAAGGAAACTAGTTACAGTTTTAGCAAACCTCTTAGAACGATCCAAATTAAATTTAAGTCGAATAGAAACAGGATAAGCTCTAAGGAGCTTTGATAACCCTATCTCTTTGGCAACATTTCCTTGGGTTATAAGGAGGCTCGAATCTACTGAAAATAATCTTCCTGAACTTTGAGTTAGGCTAACAGAGTAACCAATACAGTCCTTTTGAATGACTTTCCTATAAGCTCGTTACCCTATCGATCTCTTTCTAATCAAAATATTAAGCTTAGGTTCGTGTTTGGTAATGTATTCTTAAAGCGGGCAAGAAGGAAACGGTAATGAAATTCGAGACCTTATCTTGTATGGCCAGTTCTTTCCCTTTAATAGAAAATAAATCCGTATTTAGTTCCTCAACATATATGCATACGAAGGAATACAGTAAACCCACTTGCAGGGGATTTGTGGGTTGATCGAGTCTTACCTCCCGTACCAGACGGGGGATGAATCGGTTGTAGTCGACTCGGGCCACCGACTCCTGTGTCAGTGTACGAACCCGAGGCGCCGAGACAATATCGTAATTGTCGTCCTTCCCTGTTGCAGTTTATATTACCCTTCCATAGGGTTTAAAAATAATAATAATGTCCCAAGTCCCAAAATAAAATCCAAAAATGTCCAAAAATAAAAGAAAAATTACATAGATAATAAAAAAATACCTAATATAATTTTCTAAAAATAGAAATAAAATATAATAAAAAAAGTCTAATAAAAAAATTATTTGTCTTTTACGTTCTTTTAGCTTTATCTTTAACTCCAAGTCATTAATCACCAAAGTCTTTGGCTCAATTTTTTTTTAATTCAAAATCCAAAACCTGTAGCAAAAAGATAAATACCCAAAGAAACATAATATAGAACAAAGTAAAAATAATACTAAAAAATAAAAAAAATAAAAATAAATTTAGAACTCTAAACCTAGAGACAAGTCTGCGTCGGCGGCGCCAAAAATTGATGTATTGTAGAAATAGTAGAAAAAATACTCATATCCGGGGATTGATTTAAGTCATAGGTACACTTTGGGTTGATTAGACAATTAGGGGGAAGATAATAGATTTTGAATCACTAAAAAAATATGGGTCAAGGGAAAAAAAATTTGGATCACAATAGAATATTTTAGATCACAAAATGCAAATTATGGGGTCACGGAACAAGTTTAGTGTTAGGGGCCATATTTTGGAACACAAGGAAGATTTCAGGTCATAGTGTTTCGGGTCATATGCAACGTTCATAAAAGTTGAATTTGGGTCATATGGCAAATCCTGGGCCACACAGTAAATTTTAGGTTGTGAAGCATATTTTAAGTCATTTTATAAATTTACGTCACGAAACACATTTTGGATCATATTACAGATTTAGTATACTAGTGCATATTATAGTTTATGTTATGGATATCGAATGTAGTTTTTAGATTATAATGATAGGGTTTTGGTTAAAGTGAGTCATGTAACAATTTTTAGGTCATGAGCTGATGTACTGTAGAAATAGTGGTAAAAGATTCGATACTCAGACTTGTGAAGATTTGATTTTTTAAACTTAATTCTTAATACTAAAAATAAAGAAGATCAAATTAAAATTGAATTGAGAATATGGAAAAAAATGAGACTAAGAATTCCACCATTAGCCAATGTTTCAAGTGATTTAGCATTAATAATTATCTTGCAATTCATATATTCAAATGATTCAAAATATTTCCAAAGTTAGATTTTCAAAATAATAGTTGTAAATCAAAAGTATGACACATCAATAGCTCTAAACTAAGCATGACACATCAAAAGAAAACACAACTAATTGATAAAAATCATTTTTTCAAATTTAATTCAAAACAAATAATCATAAAAGAATTGCAAAAAATTAATAAAATAAAACCACTTTATTATTGGGAAAATGGCTTCTTCCATCGCCTCAACAATAGGGTCTAGCTCCTCATGTTGTAAAAACTCTCAAGATGTGTATTCATGGCTCAAAAATTGTTTACAAAGATGAAAAGAGTAAAAATTTATGTAACACAGAGTTTGCAACGGTGTAGTGGCGTTGCAGACAACTATTTCCATTGTTAGAGAAAGAAAGTTCTTCCACTGAAGATAAACGTTACTTTTCTGAAGATATCTGTTGCAGATGGGTTGAAGAAACCATTGCACCTGAAGATAAATGTTGCAAAAACGAAGACAAACGTTGATGTTTTGTTGAAGAATCGTCGCCTATTCCTGTTTTTTCCTACAGCAACAACACTATTTTTTTCCTATTTCTTTTCGATTGAAGCTCTCTAGATTTTTACTCGATATCTTTGCTTTATATAGGCTCCACAAACCCTAACTAGTCCTCCTGGATCGATAAGGACTCAAAAATCAATCCAAAACAAACTTTAATTCTCATTAATCCAAAACATAGAATATTTCCTTTTTCCGGTTACAACTTTGACTTCAAACCAATTTTTACAGCCTTGAACTCTATTTGTGAAGTGATTAAACATATATAGGAAGTTTCTTCTTATTGGGATATCGAAAACAACCTTTGAAATCCCATTAAATTCGCGTCCATGATGACTCAAAACTCTTCACGCGTAAAGAATATTTCTTCCCGCCAATTTCTCTTTTCAAGCAAAGAAGAAGGGATGCCCCTATCCAAGCTACGGGTGCCTTTATCACTTTTGTTGGGTTCCTTTAACAACTTTTTGAGCCAATTTTTTTTCGCAAATGTTTATTTTCCAAAAATACCTACAAAGACATAAAAACCCATGACAAATACAAAATCGAACAATAGTAATATAGAGAATTGACAATTTAGATACAAAAATATGTCTATCACGAGCCAATTTAAAGTCACCGAAAAATCTTCTTTTCCTAAGAAAATTACCATGGATGTTGAAGTAAATGTAGGGAACAGTGGTGATTTTTAGTTGTAGTGTGAGATTTTAGATCAGGATGCATATTTTTTTATTACGAGGTAGATATCGCATATTTTTTATCACGAGGTAGATATTGCATAAGTGGGAAAAATTTACTTCTTGAGATAGACTTTGGTCACTATTAAAATTTAGGTCAAACAACATACTTTAGGCCACGTGACAGGTTTTCGTGTGATTTGTAAGGTTTTGTGTGATGACAACTTTAGAGATTTAGTATAGTTTTTATATTGAATATATTTTAGTTCATGATATGTATATTTTAGATTATCGAGGTGATTTTGGATTAACAGTGGCAAATTAGTTAATGGTTTTTTCTATTTCATCTCATTATCCGTGTTAAAAAACACCTAACACATGTATGTGGTCGAGACTTTGAATCCCCTATCTATAACTATAACAATATGTTATAGTGTTAACTCCCTCTCCCTATGGATATTATCCTGAAAGGTGGGGATTAATTGGTAGGTGTAAATATATTTCGATTTTGACTTGTGTGTGCTCGAGGATAGATTCAATGGCTTCAAATTTATCAGTCGGGAGATCTTGGCTCATGCAATGTATCATAAAACAAAAATAACCATTTTGATTATGTGGGATTTTAAGGACTTCAAGTAACAATCTATTCGTGGGAATTGACGCTTTCGTCACCATCGCTGTAAAACGTACCAAAAGTACGTATCTGGACAAATGGGGCTAGGGTGGCCATATCATGCATGTTTCATCAAATGAGGGCTTCAAATGCGACAAATGTTTGAGGAAGTGTTTGCTAAAATAACTAACTATTGAATCTTTAGAATTAGATGGTGAGCGAGACAAAACGTATGAGAAGTTTTCAAGGAAGCGGACTTACTGGTCACGGTGGTTTTAACATTTAACTCACCAGCAATAATGAAAGTGGGTGTATTGGTGGAATAATACATGATCACAACGTTATCTAATTAATTATTTCTTCTCAAAATAAATTACCTTGATAAATCAACCCCAATATCAATCGTTTTTGTCCAACTGACGGCTTGAAATTTGCTTCCTATCTCCCATGTGCTTTTCCTTTCCTTTTCTTTATCAGAAAATAAAAGATATAGGAACTAGATTGTTTTTACCCCTTCAATATCCACCCATTTATTTTCTGTTACAATAACTCATAATAGATAGAAAAGGGAATTGGGGAAAAGATACCATTAGATATGTATAAAATTAGGATTCTGAGATTCCTACCATTCCAGGTGAGAATTCCATTAGAGTTACTACTAATTAAAGCAACATTAAAAGCAACTCTGTTAGATTGTTTGCTCACAAGATGAGCTACAGAGAAATCAAAATAGGAGTTTATTAGGGCTCCATTAGGTTTTCTATTTTTTGTATTTTTAAATATGTTCTCCATTTCTTCTGTGTGTCTTCCTATCAGCATCTGAAGAGAATCTTTGTTATCTCTTTCAAATTCAACTTTGATTCTCAGCTCAGCCTCCCATTGGAAAGCAGCATCATATCCTTTCTTCAAGAGCTCTGGGAAGTTGGTGTAGAGGATTGAGGTTCCTCTAGGTCCTTTGTATTGACCTGCATCATCAGAAAGAGTAAGGCATATGATGCGTCGGAAAACCGACTTTGTTTTACCGCAAGCGCACAATGTCGAAAGATGTAACCAAGAGCAAATACGGTTCGTTCCCACGAGGAGTGTGCATCACTTATACTAATTAATTCAAGAAAATTTTGAGTCAAAAGATGTTTTTCCGATTTTTATAAAGAATTAAACTAATGAAGATTGAAATCAATAATAGAAAAGTGTTAAGGTTTCGGGAATCCATTGTAGATAAGGGTTTACTTGCGTTCATCATAAAGGGTATCGATTTTACTCATGCAAAATAACAAATCTAGCTACTAATACACGGAAGATATTTCGTTTAAGAATCGTAGAAAAGAACTTTCAAAAAGAATTGTTTGTTCTCAACCTAAGGTAGAATTTCGAAGTACTAGGTATACGTGGCATAAATAGTCAAAGAATATCCATAAAATGACTATCGTGAAAGGGTCAACGAGTTCTTCTACTAATCAAACAATGGACTATGCATGGCATAGAACATGAAAAATCATCGAGAAATATAAAAAATTGAAAGAGAGACAAAACATTAACATTAAGTTTTAACAGTTGAAAACCCTAGTTTTGAAACACAAGTAAAATCTATTTCTATAAGTTTATCCTTTCACCCTAACAAAGAAATTTAGCTAGACATAGCTTTCTTAAAAGCCATTAAAATTGATTAATAGAATATAATCTAATTGAAATTAAAAAACGATAAAAGTGACTAAACCCTTGTTCTCCAGTATACTGCTCACGTCGATGGCGTCTTTCCAAAAGTGTTCAGCGTTTCTAGAACTCCAATCCAACGTCCAAATCTACTCTCGCGTCAAAAAGGTGTATCCAAAAAATCCCCCTATCTATTGGTATATATAGGTGCCACAAATCCAAGACTCCTATTTGGACTATACTAATATTACCAAAGGTCTAATTCAATCACTGACACAAACTTCTAAATTCAGGCTTTTTCCAAACTCCGAACTCTTCCCTAATTCAACCACAAACTCTAAAAATAGTCATAATCACCACCATTCATCTCTCAATTTAACGGCAGAGAACTAGTCTCTTCACTGAAGTCTCGGCTAAACCCTTTCTATATACAAATCAAACTCTTACCCAAAACTGTCGTATTCATCTTAGTTTCTACATTATGTCCTAAACCCATTGATCACAACTCATAGACCATGGATAGAGAAGTAGCAAACCCTTGGAAAGCACCCATCAATCCTATGGTAAACTGACTTGAAGACTTGGTTCAAGAAATGGTCATGCAGGCAATTCTACGAACATGTTTTATGCAGTTTTGTTGCTGATTATGGCTATAAATTGTTGGTGATTTTATCACCCAGTTCTAACTCCTTCCCTGCAAAGCATGATTCTAACATTCAATACAAACACATACCATTTAAAATTTCGAATCAAACCCATTTAGCATTCAATTCACAGACTCAGTAACAACAGAATCTCCTTGTTCTTCTAGTTGTCTCAATTCAAACTCAGAACCTCATTCTCATTCACAGCTAATCCATCAATACAGACCAAACCCAATGTTCTTCACTGAATTCTTGTTAACCTCTCACTTTGTTTATCTTAGCTCAAACGAACACAAACTCATCTTCATTAGTTAAAGAAGCAACATAGCTATTATTCACCTTTTTTCCCTCTCTCTTTTCAACTGTAATTTCTTCTCTTCTCTGCCAAGAACAGAACCAAAAACTCATACAATTCTGAACCCAGACCCAGTTTCCTTCTTCTGCAATTTTAATTCCTACAGAAACCCATGTTTCTGCTCTTCAATTAAATTCAACAGAACCCACCATTAACCACCATCGACTGCTGCTCTTCTCTTGATACCAACAGATAAAACTATCACCATAATTTCTTCTACACCTTCTTCAAATCCATCATAAACCACCATCTTCTCTGTAACCCACAGATCCATCTTCTTCTTCACTTCGGCCATGATAATCTCCAATGTCTCAAGAATCCAAATTAACCCAATTTCCAGTCTACATAATAACCCCAAATCACTCGAACCCTAATTTCAATCCCATTATCAATAAACCCATTCTTAGTCATTCTAATATCAACATAATCTTCTTGAATTCTTTCCACATCGAGTACACATCTCTATGTCAATCATCTTCTTATCTTTTATCGATGGAAGCATCACAACTCTGATCTTCTTTCTTGTTTCACATTCGCGGTATCCAAGCCTGGATTCTCTCCTCAACTCTGCCCTAGTTCTTCTTGATTAGAAATGAAGATGATGCTTTTATACTCCTCAGTGAAATACGATAGAGAGTTGGCCACGTCAAGCACTTGTGATAATTCTTGTGCTAGTCACACGCTTGACAGACAAAGAGCTTTCTTTGTCATACTAACATCTTGGGCATGATATGGTTGACTGGTGCTAACTAGGTCAAACATTAGATAGTTGTCCCAAATGTCATTTAACACGTAATATAGCCATTTATCACTTTTGTGATCGGATTTACTTGTATTTCCTATAAAATGTCTAAAACAATAACATTAATAAAATAATGAACCCTAGATAATGTACAGATTGTCGCACATAGGTGCTTATCAGCATATTCTAGCATATATACTACCACTTTCAGGAACACAAATAACCAGATTAATTTTGTGTGTTAAGAAAATTGGGGGTTTCCAACTATTTCTGTAAGTAATCTGAATTTGGTTAGCTTCAGTAGCCCCATAACTTATGTTATACCAGGTTTTCCTTTCATTGTTTAAGATGCTTGATGTATATTCACATAATATATAATCTGGTTAGTTGTGTCCTTAGCAGATATCATTTTCTTTTGGAAAACTACTATGCATCTTTGTTTCCAGATAAGCCAGTTCACAATTGCACTAAATTCAACCCATTTCATATTGCTTCTCATCTTTTTGTTACTTCCAAGACATCTTGTGAACCAACTATGGTAGTCAGTATGTTGTTCATGTATCTGAGCAGCATCAAAATTTAATAATTGTCGGACTTTTTTTACAAAATTGCACTTTAAGAACATATGAGATTGTGTTTCCTCATGAATATTGCATATCCCACATCTAGGATCCACAAGAGTAATGGTTTTAGCAATTCTACCATTAGTTGGTAAAATGGTATGGGCACATTTCCACAAAAACATTCTGATACAAAGAGAGACTTTTAATTTCCATATTCTATTCTAGTTAGAAGTATTTTTAATTTTAATGGTGGTGTTTTTCACCAAGTGTTTATATAATGACTTAACTGTAAAGTCCCCTGTTTTAGACATGGGCCATATCACAATATCTTCAATACCTATTCCTTCTATAGGAATCTCAGAAATTTGATTAACTAATTATTCATCAAATATAACTCTGATAAGATTCTCATCCATTATAGAGAAGTTGGTCTATTATCTCCATATTTTTCGGAAAATGAGTGGGTTTTTGAAAAGGAGGAATCCTATCAGGTAACCAATTATCCTTCCAGATGTAAATTTTAGTTCCATCACCTATTTTCCATAAATCGAACTTTTGTAGATTGGCTATCCCAGATAGGATACCCTTCCACATCTAAGAGTATGTGTCTTTTGGAACAAGAGAGACTCTCATAATATTTTGATTTCCAAAGTATTTAGCTTTTAGGACTTGGCTACATAGAGACTTCGATTGTTTATAGAGTCTCCAGCCCATTTTAGATATCATGGCAGAGTTATATTTTTCCACATCCATTAAGCCTAAACCCCCATCCTCTTTAAGTTTATAATTATTATTCCATGCTTTAAGATAGACCCCCTTGGATTTTCCTGTTTCCTTATTCCAAAAAATATCTCTTTGCATTTTATTAAGATCCTTAGTGATTTATTTTTTTGAATTTTAAAATTGCTCATTTGATAAATATCCACCGTAGAAGTAACAGATTTGATTAAAACTTCTTTGGCAGCAGTATTTAGGTCCTTCCCTCTCCACTCATTAAGTCTGTTTTTTAACTTTTCCACCAAGGGATAAAATGAGATAATTTTAGACCTATGAGTGAAGAGAGGAACACCCAAGCATCTATCATTGAGAGGAATAATTTGAACTTTAAGCATGGAAATGATAGTATCTTTTTCTCTCTGATTAGTAGACTCACTAAAAAATATTCCTGACTTGTTGAAGTTTATCAATTGGCCAGAAATATTACTGAATTTTTCTATAATATTGTAAAGATTTCTAGCTTCTCTTTCTGTGGATTTACTAAAAACAAGGCAGTCATCCGCAAAAACAAGATGACTGACAGAAGGTATTTTTTTTTGTTACTTTAATTCCATGTATTAATCCGTTAGATTCAGCTTCCATAAGAATTCTAGAAAATATTTTCATCCATATTATGAACAGATAGGGGGATAATGGGTGTCCTTGTCTTAAACCTCTTGATAGGGTATAAAAAGAACAAAGGGAACCATTAAGAAGGATAGCTAGATTGGTGGTAGATATACATTGGCTAATTAGATTCCATTTAGATGAAAAACCCATCTTAGTCATCACAGTTATTAGAAAGTTCCACTTTACTCAATCGAATGATTTAGACATATCGATCTTTAATCTCATGAGATCAGAATTACCACCTTTTTTCCTCATACTATGTATTATTTCATGTGCCATAGTGTATTATATGTTATCTGCCTTCCTGGGATGAATGCAGATTGGTAAGGTGATATAATATTTGGCAATAGAACTTTCATTCTTCCTGCTATTATTTTAGATATAACCTTGTAAGTAGTATTACAAAGAGATATGGGTCTAAAATCTATCGGGGAACTAGGATTTTGGACTTTGGGGATAAAAGAAGCAAGTATAGAATTGATTTCTTTTAAAAGGTAGCCAATATGAAGAAAATTTGGACCATATATATTAGATATTCCCCACTGTATCCTAATTGTCTTGGAAAAAAATAGGGGGAAATCCATTAGGACCTAGAGATTTATCTCCCTCCATATTGAATAAGATAGTTTTTATCTCTTCAAGATTAGGAATTTTCTCAAGAATGATATTATCCTCCTCAGTTATCACAATAGGGACAAGATTTAGGATATCATTGTCCATTATAGGGTCGACTGAGGTGGAAACATCCAGAAAGTGGTTTGTCATACAACTAGCAATATCTTCCTTGTGATGGAGCCAATTGCCAGTTTTATCTTTTATAGATTCTATTTTATTTCTTCGGTATCTTTTTCTGGCATCATTGTGAAAATAATGGGTATTTCTATCCCCCAACTTTATTATTTGATCTCTACTTTTGGTTTTCCAAAAGTCCTCTTCAATTCTACTCCAATTATGAAGTTTGATTATGAGGTCTTTAATTAAAGCATAAGGTCTGATATTAGAGGTTGTGGAAACCTCCAATTCTTTTTTACACTTTCAATGTTAGTGCTAATCTCTCCAAAAGTTTCTTTATTCCACTTTGACAATTTATGCTTGACTTTTCTTAATTTTGTGGCCATATTGAAACTTGGAGAACCATTCATGGATTCATCCCAAGATTCAGCTATGAGATCTCTGTAGTCTGGGTGTTGTATCCATCTACCAAAATATTTGAAAGGTAATGCCCCCTATCTCTATTTAGGGTTAGTTTTAAGCAAGATAGGGGAGTGATCATATCCTATAGCATCATAATGAAATATATTACTATCATGATAAATATCTAGCCATTTATCATTAACCAAACGTCTATCAAGTCTTTCCTCTGTTAGAGCTTGACCTTCCCTTTGATTACACCAAGTGAATGGATAACCATTGAAACCAATATCAGTCAGACCACAATCATCTATTTTATCAATAAAAGTATCAGCTTCAACCCTGTTTATAGGATTTCTGCCCTTTTTTTCCCCAAGGTAGAGCACTATATTCAGATCCCAATAACAAACCATGAATGATGCATGGTATTTTCCATATTGGTTAACATGTTCCAAGAATTGACTTTGTTGTTATTATGGGGACTACCATAGAAACAAGATATGGTACTAACAACAGAAGTAGTATGGTCAGTGAAGTTAGCATTTATTTGATTATTAGCATGATTAATTATGTCTAAATAAATATTATATTTACATGCTAAAACCATACCTCCAGCAGTTCTTATAGGTTGAACCATCCAATAATTATAAATTTTTACATTTTTTAGAATATTATGCATTCTATGATTTTGCTGTCTAGTTTCCATGAGACATATGATATCAGGATTAATGGTATCAAGCAAGTACTGAAGATGGTTTCTTATTTCTAACTTACCTAATCCATGGAAATTCCAACTTAGGATCATAATGTATTCCCAGAAATAAGATATTATAGGATGGACTTTTGTTATTTTCTTTTGATGAATGATATGCATGTTCCAGGTAATTTCTAAATGTTTTATAGATTCATTTTGAAAATTAATCTCATAGAAGTTTAGAGATCTTACCTTGGTTTTCTTGGGTTGTATTTCCTTATGCATCCTCTTTTGATATTTCAGACATGTTTGTGGAGTGGTGAAGTCAGGTTCCTCATGCTGGCAGCTTTAAAGAGATGACCCTCAAACGTTCCATCTTAAGAGTAGTTGATGTTCCCTTGCATCGAATTTCCGTTGATACCCCTCTTTTTCTTAGAAGAATTTGGATTGACCTCTCTGGATTCAACATTTTCCTCCTGATTGTTGGCTTTTCCTTCTTCTCTTACATGTCTAGTCCAACCCTTTCTTGCCATTTTCTCGAACCCTGGGGGAAACTTTGAAGAGGGGATGACCAGATTCACTTGAATTCCTCTATCATCTTTCTTGATGTTAGTTTTCCTGTTTTGTCATTTAAGGTTTTTCAGCTTCTCTCCACTTTCATGCTGGGAAGAACCAAACGAAAAGTTCACCTACCTTTGAGGAAGAGAAGCTTTAATCCCATCTGATCCTTAGAGAGACCCAAATATTCTAGGGATTGCATAGTATTGAGGAACACAGATCAATAAAATTCTCTCCATTTGTGACAACAGAACTCTCATCAAGTTTAGAGTCTTTGCTGGTAACCTCTTCATCCCTTCCCAGATTGAACTTCACCATTGGAACCTATTTATTTAAGGGCATTAGGAGTTTCATTTCTTGTAACCTGGGTAGTAATATGATGAAAGTCAGATGATATAAATTGTTCATTTCTCTCTTTTTTCCTATAAGAGAGTCTTTTTTACTAGATTCTCCTTTTTCAAAACTTTTTTACTCTTTCCTTTCTTGCACTGCTTCACAACTTCCTTCTCCCCTTGAACATATTAAGCTATTAGGTAGTCTGGAATTATGCAGATCTGGCACAGTTTAGGAGTTATTGTATATGAAAATTCGATTCTAGTTTTAGTGCTCCCCACCTTAGCCCACATTCATGTTAACACCTTAGATTCGAGATGAATGAGGACAATAGTATCAACATTTTTTTGTCATCATCCCTTCCATATGGTCTTTTGTACTGTTGGAGAACAGCAGCTGGACTCACAATATCATATAAATCTCTCCAAGATCCATCCATAGAAATGGGAACTCTTTTAAGATGATTCCTCATTAATATGTAATCAAAGATAGTGGGGTTGAAAGGATTAAATCCTCCAGCAGGAACCTCAATTAGCACCATAAACTTCCTTAAAGCTATCCAAGGACCTCTTGTTTTGAGATGATTCTTATTTTCTTCACAGTTAACTTTTACAACAATTTTTTTTCTCTTTTGTTGAATTTAGTGATGTTGAAGCCCTTTGACATATCCTGTGTACTTTTAATACAATTGGTGAGATCCATGATAAGAGTTTTCTTGTTTTTTACCGATTTCCCAACAAAGCACAGCTTCCAGTCTCTTTGGGTTGAACCTAAAGATGAGAGGGGTTAATGTCGATATATGGTTCATCTTCTTCATGGATGATTTTGGCTTTTTCCATCTTTTCAGCAAGTTGATTGATTGAAGATTCAACAATAACAACCATTAGGGAGAGGTTCCGAGAATGAGAGTTCAAGACTAAGGTAGAAATAAGAAGGAAGTTATTGGAGCTCATGTCTAATATTATAACTGGTTATAGTTCACAAGGAATTTGTAATGGAAAAAGAGAATGGTTTGAAATTTGAAAATATGTCTACTTAGAGTATGTTGCAGATAGTGCAGGTTCATATTTCTTTTACCCAGCTGTGACATTTCATCAATTAGGTAATTTATGGAATTACCAATGACAAAATAAATGCTAATGGTACCTTCCATAGGGTAACTTTGACTGGTATTACTTTTATACCTGTCTCTACAAGAAAAATCAACCATATCATGGTCCTTTTCCTCCAAATTGTTTTTTCCTTTAATATTAAAGTTCTCAGAAGAAGATAATTAAGGAACTAAGATACCTTCCTTTAATGGTACTTTCCATGTACTTCTCCTTCCCAACATATTGGTGTTCCTATCAATACCTAACTTGCTACTTGTCATCCCAATTAGGCCAAACCCTAAAAAGAACTAAGGGCCTAGCCGTGGCTTTCCATTCATATTTCTCCTTGTCACTTTTACAAGGGACGAAAGCATAAATCTGCGTGTAAGTATTAATTTTTTCTATTGATGGGTACTCAATTTTACTCATCCCAACTGTGATTACTACAAATATGGTAAAACTACCTAATATCAACATTCAAACTTCAACTTAATGAGGTACAGTTCATATGGAAAATAATTGAAGAAATAAGAAATGTTATTTTTCCAAGTCTTGGTCATGCATCCCAATAATGTATTATCTTAAGGATTTCAATCCGTTCATCTCGAGATAAGAAGCGTAGCAATAACCCTATTTTCCATAGAGAATTCTCTCTCTCATTTGGTAATTTATGGACTTGCTTATGACCTTGTGGTCCATCAACTTCTCCCTTGGAAATTCTTTGTTCTCCAAATACTTCTTGATGTGCATTCTCTAGTCTTCTGTTTCGTTTTCTACCTTTACTTCGGTTACCAGAATCTCTCCTCGCTGCTCCATATTGTCCGCCGAGGATTGGTAGAATCGATCTATCTTTACTGTTGTAACTTGTGGGCCACTCATCATGAAGGAGATGAAGGCCAGGGCATCAACATATCAATTATCTTTTCTGCAAATTTTTCATAACCGAAGGTCTTTAATTTGCGTCGAATAGTGCTTCGCTAACTTAAGATAATTCTGCAAAGAAGATCATGTGTTTGGTATCGTCCATTTATCTAGTCGTATCACCGACTGTGAATCACTTATTGACCTTACTTCATCGAGACCCAATTAAATGGTTAATCTCAGAGCATAAATTACCACTTCATATTCAGTTTCATTATTGGTTTCCAAGAATTATAATCTAAACAAATGAATTACCCCCGCTCCTCCCGGCAAAGTGAACACAATTTCAATCGCTTTCCTTCTTTGTTTGTTGAGCCATCCACGAATATCTCTCATCGAGCGGTTCTTTCTCCATGTCCAATATTTCTTAAACCTCGTCCTCTTCATCGAGTGGGAAGTCAGCGAGAAAGTTGACAATGACCTGTGACCATTGGGTTTTCCAAATTTAATACTCTACGCCATATTGTTCTGTTTGTGCGTTCCATCTAGAGATTCTCTCTATTTGTTGGGTGATTTTTAGTACTGACTCGATTGGGGTATTTGTTAGGACTTTAATGGTATAGGCTTGAAAGTTGGTGCATAACTTCTTGGTTGCATATACCAAAGTTAATATCAATTGTTCAATTTTTTTATAGTTTCTTTCTACTGGGCTAAGGGTTTTGCTAATAAAGTATATGGTCTTCTCCACTCCCCCTACTGTTTTGACTAGTACTGGATAATGGCATTGAACGATGCTGCTAGGTACAATATAAAGATTTTTCCTAGTTCTGGTTGTTGTAGTGCTTTCAGCTTTGCGAGGTATTCTTTTATGCTCTAGAATGCTTGTTCATATTCATTTGTCCATGAGAACTTCTCACCCTTCTTCAAAGTGCAAAGAATGGATTGCACTTGTCAGATGATCTGGAGATAAACCTGTTTAAAATGGATAACTGTCCGTTGAGCTTTTGCACATCTTTCAAAGTTGATGGTGATGGCATGCGGTGTATGTCCTTGACCTTCATTGGATCCACCTCTATTCCTAGCTAGGTGACGATATAGTCGAGGAACTTTCCGGATGTCATATATTTTCGCTGGGTTGATCTTCATTTTTTACTTTCGCATCAGATAGAAGATTTTCTTCAGGTCCTCTATATGATCCTATGCTTATCTACTTTTGACCAACATATTGTCCGCATAAACCTCTAGCGTGGTGTGTACTGATAGACATATTTTTGTGTCTGGTTTGTCCTCAATTATCTATATTGTTAATGCTCGTTTGGTACTTATTGTGTGATTTTATGTGCTTGTAGGTCTTTTTGGGAAATAAATATTTGTGGAAAAATCGGCTCAAATAGTGATAAAGGCACCCAGAAAATTGATAAAGGCACCCTAGGAAAACTGCTATAGGGACCCCATCTTTGGATATGGAGCAACCCCATTTCAAATTCAAAATAACGAAAATAGCGGGGTATTTTCTCTCACGCCTAAAGAAAGTATTGTGATTTGAAAATCCAATTGTTTTGGGTTTTTAAGAGTTTCAAAGCTATCCAACTTGAAGCAGTATCTAATAGGGATCAATACACGTCGAATATAAAAGTTTCTTGCCATAAAACAAGCTGGAAAAGTCAAGTTATGATCGGAAAAGGGTTTACTCCCTGTTTTGGATTTATACAAATTCGAGTTTGTTTTGGAAAGAGTTTGGGTCCCTTTCAATTAAAAAAAGGTTGTTAGGTCTTACTAAACCTATATATAGAAAAGATAACAACAAAATTGGAGGTGGGGAGGCTCGGGAACAATTCTGGCTGAAGATAAGGCGACGGTTTGTTCAACCACTCAGTCACGGTTCCTTCATCCAACTGCAACGTTTATCTTCAGTTTGCAATGTTTATCTTGAACTTGAACAGTAACAGTTAATCTATAACGCCTATACAACGTTGTAAATTCCCTATTTTATTATTTTTTAGCTTCTTTTCTTCTTCTCAAGCACTTTTGAGCTATGTTTCTATCTTTTGAGAGCGTTTTGAGCATGATGAGCTAAACCCCATCACTGGGACAATGGAGGAAGCTATATTTCATGAATGTATGGTAATTATTTTTGTTTCTTTATGACTTTTGCATTGGTTTTAAATTGATTTATGATTTTTTCTAATTAGTTGTGATTTTGTTTTATGGTGTATGATGGGAATTAAGAGCTTTTGATGCGTCATGCTTACGCTTTACAGTTAATGTTTTAGAAATCTACTTTTGGAAAAGAAACAGAGTCAATAAAAAGGCTAAAATTGTTAAAAATCATTGTGTTAATCACTAAAAGTGATTTTGGTGGAATCCTGAGTCCTAGTTCTCCCCAATTTTGTTATAATCTTTTACAAATTTCTAGTTTTAGTTAGTTTTTAATTCTAAAATAAATCTTCACAAGTTCGAGAGTTTGAACCTTAATTTACCACTGTATTAAAACACATCATGTACCCACCGAGCAAATAGCTTTTCCAACATTCTTTGATAGGTTGCACCTGAGTTTTCTAGTTCAAATGACATACGAGTATAACAATACAAACCTCTTGGTGTGAAAAACGCCATGTGTTCCTGATCCTCTTTGGATATCGAGATTTGATTGTAGCATGATTATCCATCCATGAACCATGGAGCTTTATATCCCAATGATGTATCCACCAGTTGATTGATGTTTAACAGAGGAAAAATTTCCTTTGGACAGGCTCTATTGAGGTCACTAAAGTCGATGCAAATTCGGATGCCCTTGTTCTTCTTGAGAGATATTACCATGTTGGCTAAAAATTATTCGTATTTTGTCGGCTTTATCACCCTTGATTTGCACATCTTCCTCAGATCTTCTTTTATTGCTTCATGGTATACCGTAACTACCTTCCTAGTTCGCTTCTGGAAGGGTTTAGCCTTTTGGTCTATTTCCAATCTATGACATGCCACCTCTGGATCTATCCCAGGCATATCTTCCTTTCTCTATGGTAATACATCTTTGTAATCTTTGAATAATTGCTCCAAGCTCTCTTCCTCTTTCGTTCCTAGATGTGCTCCTATTTTGACCATATTTGGTTTCTCTTTATTGTACCCAGGTTTATATCTCTAGTAGGCTCTGCTGTTGTAAAGTTCGTAGACATCTCTCCGAGGGGAGTCAAGATCTTTAATTACTACGCTGACGGATTCCTTTCACCGGGGTTGTCGATAAAGATATATTTTCCTTTCTCTGATTCCACGATGTAGGTCTTCATTTTTTTCTCATTTCTATCTTCATTTGCTTGTTTGTTGCTTAACCCTTTTTGCTCGTTCCTTATATTGTTTCACATGTATCCAAGCTCTGAGATGCTTCCATATGGTGACATTATTTTCTTCCTCCACAATAATAAACTTGATATCGATATTCAAATTACTGCAACTTCTATAAAATGACCTAAATGATGTGTATGCATGTATAATTGTATTTGGTGCAAATTATAATGGTTTACACTTATTTTCGTACTTGTAAGCCACAAGATTAAACCCCAACTAACAAAGATCAACAAGTATGAATATATGTGAGAGTGGATGCCTCATTATCTTCATGTACGGGTACGATCCATACCCCTCTAAATGGACTAGGTTGGATGTGTATTTAAATAATAATGTGTATTTAAATAATAATGTGTGTAGTTAGGGCAGGTCATTTTGGTTGATAGTGGGTCGGCTTAGTTTTGCATATACGACAAAAGAAAAAACCACTTTATATCATATAGTAGTTAAAGCTGCAACTAAAATTACTCAATAACATACGCAAATTTACCAAGGTATTTTGACAGCGTCAAAAAACTGTGTGAGAAAACCGCTCTCTCATAAGGATATCACGCAAAAGCGACCCTACTAATCCTATGGGTAGGGCTCATTGTATGAGAGGGTTGTTTTCTCACACCGTTTTTGGGCCAATAATGATTGATTTTATAATTTGTTTGGGTAATTAATAATGATTGATTTTACAATTTGTTTGGGTAATTAATAATGATTGATTTTACAATTTATTTGGGTAATTTACTTGGCTCGTTGCAATATACGGTGATACAAAAAGATTTTATATATATATATAAAATAAGGATTATATTAGCTTACAATAAATAATATATCGGATTAGGAATCTCTTACTATTGAAAATATTACATAAGAAAATATTTTTAAACTTGAATTCGTAAATGAGTTTCTATGTGATGTAGAATTTTATCGGTTGTTGTGTTGTGATTTATATTAATATGTCATACCTTAGCTTGCAGTAGATTTTGAAGGATAGATCATGTTTTGTTGATGGAGTTTTCTGCTTGCCAATGAAACCTTAAAATTTTATTATTTAATATATTTGTGAGTTGCTTACTGTCTGTAGCTATGGATACCATTGAGAAAAAATTATTGTTTAGTCAATTGCTTGCAATAAGTAGACACTGCGTTTTTGCATGAAAAGATGATGAGGCCCAACCTGATCCTACTGCGACATATAGAAATTCTTCTTGATATCTCAGCTTCTGTTTGAAGTTGTTTCCTAATCTTGTCTATCAGTAAGACTGGATTTGGAGAATTTTTTTCAAAAATTAATGAACATCTATGTTTATATATACACCATAATATGGTGGAGATTTTACATGCCATCAACGATTATGTTGGGGTTGAAATCCATCTAGCTACCCAATCACTAATAAACCCTGATGATGATTCTGAAATGATTGATGCTATAGAGAAATAAGACCAAATTACTATCGAAAAGGGGCAATCTAGGAACAAGTGCTTTTTAATTTCCGAGGTTTGGGATTACGCAAAGAACAGTCCGGGGAGACATCAGAAATATAAGATGCTAACTTGCTCAAAGTTGGTAGAGCCTTGCTTACTAATTTCCAAATGAGAGTTTTATCCTCGGCATAACCGGAACATACCATATTTTTCTCCAAGGGAAAAGAATATTTTGTTCGGGATTGATTTATCAGGAAATTATACACATTTTATACAGTAAAAACGCATGAATCATGATGCTTCCATTTTATTGTACTAGGGAAGGAGTATTGTGAGGTTATGGCTAGAATTTAGCTTTATTCTTGGGTGGGAAGAGGTAGTTGATTTTTGAAATGTCCCACTCTTCTTCAGTTGTGATTAAATCTTTGACAAAACATGGAATTGATTCTTCCTTATCAGTGAATTTGGGAATGCTGGAGAATTCGGTATCCAAAGGTCATCCCAGATATAATTTTCTTTAATAAGTGCTAGACCCTTGGAATTTTTCATGGTATGGAGGAGCTCATGCACAATTATAATATTATTGGTAATTTGTCTACCAGAAAGAAAAGATAATTAGTTAGGAGAAGTTATTCTGTTTAGGAGTGGTTTAATCCTATTTGCAATAATTTTTGAGATGATTTTATAGATAGAATTACTAGACTAATGGGTTTGAAGTCAGATGGAGTCTGAGGAGTTGGGATTTTTGGGATAAGGGTTAGCAAAGTGGCATTAAATTCCGAGGGTATCAAACCTGAATCAAAAGATTCTGAATAAATAATATTATATACGGTTACAAACAATGAGCTTTGAGAAATTCCGACTGAAACCCATCAGGTCCACGAGCCCACCAAGGTATCATATTTGAAATAGTACTACGAATTTCCTATATGGAAAAGAGAGACATTTTTAGTGCCAGAGATACATGACTCTATGATATTAGAAAGTTGGATATTGTTATCCGAAAATTGTGATTTACTTATATGGGAGAAATAGGTAATTAATAAAAAATTAATTTGCTCTCTATCATACATCCAGAGACCCGGGGGTCTTCGAATAAAATGGATCACATTTAAATATTTTTCTATTGGATGGCGCAGCTTGTAAGTATTCAGTATTTTTATCATATTCGATAAAACATTATCCCTAGATAATTGATGGTAGTAATCATTTCGGATTTCATAGCATTTCTCTAATCCCGCTTGGAGGTTCTTAAGGGAGTCTAATTGAGAATTGAAGTTTCTTAAATTATGGAGATTTTCAATTTTGTATTAAGGGATTTTATATTTTTGTGGATGTTTCCAAAAACCTCAAAATTCTAGTGAGCAAGATCACATGACAGATAATAAAGTAGACGAGAATTTTAGGTCAAAGGGATTACTATGTTGGAGTCTCCACGATGCGAAAATTATCTCGGGTAAGGATGGACGAGAAAACCAAAATCCAAGACAACGAAAAGGCTTTTGGAGTTTTTTAAAATCAGGTTTATGATCTAATAACAGAGGTGTGTGGTTTGATCCAACTCGCTGTAAATGACATACCTTGATATCCGGAAGAATTGAATCCAGTGGTAAGAAATAAGCGCCTTATCGATCCTCTTGCAAATGTTGGCGTAACCTTTACGGTTGTTAAACCATATGAAAAAAAGCTCCCTCACAATCCAGTGCAAAAAGAATGCAACACGCGGATTGCGCACTTTTCAATTTTTACCTGGAGTCAAAAAATTTGTAGTACAAAATCTATGTCGCTTTAGTCAAATGTAAGAATCACTGGTCTCTATATAAAACTACATTGTTCAAAATATTTTAGAGGGTCGAAAAAGTCGTGCAATTCTTTTTGATGATGGTAGGTTGCATGTGGTGGAATTCTTTTCATAACACAACCGTTAACCGATGAAATCTGTTGTTAATCTTATTGTTATTATTACTTTTCCACGCTTTTGAGAATAAGAGCCACATTTATTTATTCAAACCAACGTAACTCTTGAACGCATTTTAAAAATTGGGTCTTAATTTATATCTGCTAAGCTCCCTTACAACAAAATATATCTTCTTACTCTTTCTTTCTCCTATTTTTGGAACATCTTCAGCAAATCTGCCTCTAAACCTTTCTTTCGATTAGCCGCACGTCTTAACTATACCCCCATCCCACCAAGAGCAAGTGCACCTAGTGTAACAAGAGGATCACCCGTATATATATATAAAAGTTTATTAAAATAAAAAATATTTATATTAGAAATAAATTTTATTTATCTTATTATATTAAAACAATAATTATTTGTATTGGAAATAAGATTCGTTCAATACAAGAAAAATTATTTTTTAGTAAAATAAGACTAAAAAATATATTTTTTAATATAAATGATTGATGTGTTAATAAATTTTAACATGTATATCGGGATATAAATTAATAAATTTTTTAAAGATTCTCTATATTATTTTGGTATACATTTTTTATGACATTATGTACATTCACTCATTTGTATGTAATGTACGTACTTATTACTCATCCTTGGGAGGTTGGTGACTTGATGTACTTGGTAGAGTGTACCATTTTTGGTTCGTTCTTTATATGATTACTTAAAAGAAGAAGAGAAAGGAAAAATAAATAAATATAGCTTCTAAAGCATGTCATAATTTTTTAAAATATTTAATTTCTAAACTAAGAAATTAAATATTTTGAAATGAATTATTGGCTCGAATTGGACGTTTCTAAAACGATTTTAATTTTCTAACGGCGGTGGATTTTTTTCTAGTTGAAAGTTGTTAATTCATATAATGAGTTTTAACCCAAGGGACTTTAGCACTCTACTAATGAGGCATTCCTCTGTTAATAGGATTCTCCGTGGAAATGCTACCGCTGCACGAGGATCAAGGGAAAGAAAATTACCATGAGATTATGAGAGACAAAATTGACCATTTGGTTTATAAATGACAACCAAAATACATTAAAAAGATAGAGAAACCATATCAACATTTATCAACACTTCTTCACTTGTTTACTCTAGTATTAATCCTTAACAGCTAGGATTCTCAATAATTAGAAAGAAACCCACAATTAATGGTTCTTAGAGTTTAACATGAGAGGTTGTAATCCATAATAGAAAAACAAACAAAATAAGAACCCCCACTCAAAAAAGAAAACCTAACTAAATTTCTTATATGTTATCTAATAAAACACCACCTAATTCATTAGCTTCTTTCTTCCTTCATCACTTCTCTTGCCGATGTGAGTATATATATAGTTGGTAACACACCCCAAATTTCATCACCACTTCTAGTAAATTAGCATTAAATTGTAAACACTTTTTGTTTTTTTTTGCCTCTCCCTATAATATCTTTGATCAATCTTGATGACTAGCTAGCAACGAGAACCCTTCCTGCAGTTGAGTGCACCAGCATTTGTAGTAAGAGGTCCAACAAGAGAGGAAGATCTTGCACCTAAACTTGAAGCTTTAGCATAACTAGATGATGCACTAGCTCCTGATGGGGTGAAAA
Organism: Papaver californicum; assembly: GCA_023531435.1. Classification (NCBI taxonomy): domain Eukaryota; kingdom Viridiplantae; phylum Streptophyta; class Magnoliopsida; order Ranunculales; family Papaveraceae; genus Papaver; species Papaver californicum. Next base: position 1,598,406 of record JAJJMC010012636.1, read on the forward strand.
ATGCCCCGTTCAATAAGAGATCACCTTCCGACCTCCAATTCCAATTCTTCCATACACTTTGTGGTGCATCTTCATACTTAGTGACCTACATCCATCAACCCAATTGAATTGATAAAGGTTAAAAGAGATATGTAACAATGACAAATAACATCCTTTGATAGTAATTGATTGTCCTACTTTTACAACGGTGAATTCTGTCATTTCTTTCGGAAAAGAATTACAGTTTATATAATAAGTACATTTACACAAAAAATTTTAATACTTGCAAAGTTTAAGAGCGGATGCTCCGTGAAAGGATACACAAGATGGAAGATATTCTTAGGTGTTTTATTTACCTCTTTGCTGAAGCGATTATCCGGTGCAAGGAATCTATTTCCTTGACTGTTGATGGTAGGGTTAGCACTTCCACCAATGGCATACATTTCCCAATGGGTATAGTCATTGTTAACCACATGAAAGTATCCATGTCTACACCTGCAAGAATGAAAAGGGAACAAATTAATACTAAACAATTAGTTAGCTCAATAAAATAGCGATTTATCCATTCTAAAGCAGTATAAATCTAGTATATGATGGGTATAATGTATTTATATCCCATCTTATATAAAAAAAATGTAATCATATACTGCTTTATGACAAAAAAAAGTTGTAGAGAATTAATTACCTTGGCATTCTTTGAACTAATCCTTCTCCAAAGTGGTTAAAAGCAATGGTAACTTGCATATTTTTGTCTCGAGTATAAGAATCACTATGACCTAAAAGCATCACCTTATCATGGTGGGTCATATAGTTATTCGAAATCGTGATAGCCGTTGATCCATGGATAGCATCAATAAGTCCGTCTCGACAGTTAGACAATGAATTATGATCAACCCAAACGTGACTACCACCAAAAATCGAAACACCATCACCATCTGATAAAGTTCTCCATCCAAAATGATGTGGTGAGTCTCTCACATCAGTATTCCCTGCTTGTTTACAGTCATGTATATGTAAACCATGTATAATAATATTCGTAACAAATTGTATGGTAATACACGGTCCACCGGCGATATGTACACTCGCACCTCGACCGTCGAGTGTTTTGAACGAATTCATAATCAGTTCTTCTTTCAATTGTATAACCATATCTCTAGCAAAAATGATCCATAATGGTTCATCTTGAATAACAGCATGTCTAAGTGTACCAGGTCTCGGGTTAACCACATCATGATCACTCGAATCCGTTATCACGTAAATACGGCCGTCTCGTCCACCTATGGCTTGTTTACCGAACCCAATTGCACAATCCGCTAATCTCTGTCGATTCTTTTCCCAATTTTGGTCGCATCGCCAACAATCATCGATGGGGTTTCCGGTTCCACACGACAGGTAACCAAGATTTCTCCTTGATGCATTAATACTCCTGTAATCAAAAAACAGAACATCATTAAGTATAGTACCACACTAAAGAAAATTATAGTGCTTTTGCAAAAATGAAGTACATTATGTGGGGAAAAAATTACCTGTGTACTTCCTGTACTACTAGTTCTGGGTCAGAAACTGGTGAGGAAGAAACGAAAGTAGGGATGAAGAAGGAGAGAGATAGAGAGATGAAGAGGACAGAGAAAAGAGCCATTTCAGAGAGATTGAGTGAGTGAAGAATTTGAGAGCGTGTTGTTTGTGAGAGAGTGAGAAATGAAGAGAGGGATTATAAAGAGAATAAAAGCCGTAAGAAAAGGCGTGATTAAACTAAACATGTATGGTCACTAGAATTCGTGGTTTCCGGGTTATTTTGATTTTACTGTTCTGTTTATTTTGGGTCTTTGAGTGAAAAAACAAGAGGGGTGTCTGGCAGTAGCTTAAAAAAAGCTAATACTTACAAGCGACAAAGAAAGTTACTACTACCAAAAAAAAAAAAAAGGTTCGATGTTGAGTGTTTAAGCTCTATTCCCGTGGATAGACATATTCTCACCAGCTTAGTCATCTACTTATACTTCTGTATTGATCGTTCTTTTGTAAAATACACTACCTGTTCGCAGCTGATGTTTGATTGATTGAACATATACTAGTCTAGCCGTCTAGGTGCTCAGGGTTTCGTAAATTGCTTACATAGGAAGTAAAATATGAAGAATCCCTTTCTTCATAGTAGCATTTATAAATTCCAATTTTGAGTATCATTAAACGTGTAGATTACTAGGTGCTGAAAATCGAAAGAATGTCCATATAATATAAGCTAAAGACTCACTATTTCCGGTGTAGCTTGTACATCGGAAGAGGCCCAGCACTCTACAACACATCCTACCTCTAGAGCAAGCACCAGTCAAAAAATTTCCCCCGAACTAAAAAACTCACTTGTTGCTGGATGGATACTAAGTTTCCGCTAAGGTCTTTGGCAGATACTCAATATTTGTATCCGTCATCCAGAGAAATTTCCCCCCGAATTTTCACAGAGTTGTGAAAACAAGTAAAAAAATGTCCGATTTCCTTAGCTCTTGGTTACCATAGCACTTGGCATTTATCTTCAAAGTAGAAAAGCAGCATGGAAAATAGCTCTCACAGTGCTTGCTCTTAGAGTTGCCTTACTCCCCTATAAGTCACAGGTTTTCCAAAATAAAATTAATTCCAAAATCATCTTCGTATAATACGGAATTTCGATAAATTTATCCACGATAAATTGATAACCTCTCTAAAATATATTTTTTTTCCTAGTCGCAATTTTGCCCAGTTAATTAAATTTATAATCTTGTAAAATTTATAAAATAGTAGAAAATTGAAGTAACTTAAAATTAGTTATCATCATAAATTTTAAATACTAAACCTGGTTCTGAATTTTTTGCTAATATAGTTCACAGTTTTGTGAAACCAATTTTCATAACCAAAATTCTATGAAAAGTTGATTTATTTAAGCAAATACTCTAAGTTTAAAAGTAAATTTATTTATTTTTAAGGTTAAAACATTAAATTTTCAAAGTTTTTCGTTAAATCATTACTTACTAATTCATCGATAATCTAATTTATAATAAATTAAATTTAATAGTTTCAAGGTGATTGGTTTATTAGTTCTACCACATATTAGAGGAAAAAACATTCAAAATAGTTTGTGCCCCATTTTCTATACCCAATATTGACAAGAGCCAAATATGATATCAAATTCTTATTCTATATAACTGACTCGTCCATATTTGGTTGATTTGACACACGTAATTTCGGATGATGTTTGGATAAACTTTAAAAAATAACTTTTTAATTTTTGAAAGTTAAAATAGTCAGAAGTCATATTATGAATAAAATTTGATAATGATATCTAAAAACAAAAAGGTTAATTTTTTATGAAGCAAAGTTCTTTTTTTTTTTGATTTCTGAGATTGATTTTTATTTTGAGAAGAAAAGGTACTTCTTCTGATATTCAAACACTAAAGGTATGTTCGGCACACTTAAATTGGAGGCAATATGAGAGTGTATTGCAGTCAAAAGAGAGTATTCAAGAGCTACATTCTAAAGTTGGGTGTTTGGCATGTATTCAATTGCACAACATAATAACTATATGTAGTTCCTACTACTTCCAATTGACAACATTGAATATTCACCTTTTGAGGTGTGTATCGAACGCGGCTCTGTATTTCGCCCTTCAACTACACCGCTGACCAGAAATGGTCTCTTATTTTATTTAAATATTCAAATATATTTCATTTTAAGCATTATTTTTTATTATCAAATGTTCAATTTTAACTTTTTTCTATTACTTTAGTTTTTTTTTTCTTGTTTTTTTTCTTATATTTTTTTTGTCTTTTTAATCTTTATTATTATTTTTAAAATATATTTTTTTTCTTTTCAAATATGTTTTTGTATTTCTTAAAAGAAAAGATGTGTTTTATATATTCTTCTATTTCATTTATTTATATTTATTTTTTTGTAATTTAATTTTATAGTTGGGATTTAATCTTTTATATTACATCCATTTTATTTTTATACCAAATACTAAATATTAAATTATATATAATATTATAACTATATATAATTGACAATGTCTTACATCTTGCATCATTAATACTAACGTGTCAAACAAACCCTAGGAATAAAATATATTCCATTCTTCTTCCTTTTCTTTTTTACCCTGCTGCGTTCATTCTTTCGGATGGTAAGACTTTCGACTTTTCTTTGGAAGCTAGTGGTAGATCTAAGACGTGAATTCCTTGCCTTTTAGAAGTTAGAACTTAGAACTACAATCGAGTCGGTGACTGACTCAGCCCTTCACATTTTAGATTTACAACCGAGTCTGTAACTGGGTGCAAATGAGTCAGGAACTGAGTTAGAAAGGTTAGTTGATCTCAAAGGAGGGAACTTTATCCTTTTGCTTTGCTGAGACAAGCTGTTTAAACGCTAATGGAGGGCTGGCACAATAATAACATAGTGAGGTATGGTGCTGTAAATAGTTAGCAGACACCGACACCAAAATTGTAACATTGTGTCGGTCATGATATTTGTTTTCAATTATCCGGTTAAGCCTTTGATTCGTAATTAATGCTATCCAGACTATAATGTAGTAACTTCTAAGCGAACTTTTAGTTAAGTCTGTTATAATAGTTGTCTGTTTTCGAAAATTTCAGGTTTTCCTTTTTTCTGTATTTAACCACTTTAATACACATGGACCACAGCGGCAAGGCCAAGACTGCCAGGTTGCCTAGCTGCACGATTCAATATTTTTTCATACATATATATTAGGGTACAGTGGTGTGAGGTTCAATCGCGGCAAGAGTAGGCCATTTGTGTGGGATCAAGTTTTAAATAACCATTAAATTCAAGTGTAGACCTCTCTTATATGAAAACGGTTTTTCATTTCAAATACCAAACAGTATTCCCTTTTATTTAGGCACTATAAATATTGATGTGCCAATTTAGTAATGTCAATAGAACTTATCTGATACATGAAACGATGAAATACAGAATAGATAGGCCAATGTAAAAGATTCCCCCTTTCCCTTCGAATTTAAGAATTATATATGAACGTATCACTGGAAGTGTTCTAGTAGGAAGCACTACGGTTAGTTTGGATAACCAAATATATGTATAATCTAACAATGAGCAACTGCTTTGGTAAAAAAAAATTGTTAAATTATAATAGGTGGCTAAGTCATGGCTTAGAGCAACTGCAGCGGGCGAGTATATCAAAGAGTAAAGATTATATTTACTCTTTGGTCGCCTAAATTCAAGCGCAACAGGCGATTAAATTTGGGATTTCGACGACTAAAGCTACAGGAACAGATTATATTTCCTCGCGACTAAAAGTATAGTCGCACGCTGTCATATAAGAGCGTTTAGCGTAAACGCTATGCTAAGGAAGCGTTATTAAACACGGACGCTTAACCAGAAAAGCGTTTGATGAGACGCTTTAGAAGGGAAGCGTAAGATGTAACGCTCCCGTATGACAACGTTTGTATGCGCAAAGACAACCCAAATGAGCGTCTCACAGGACGTCCATACGGAATAGCGTTCATAACAAAACGTTTACTTGGGAAGACGTCCCATTTGGGCGCTCATGTGGAGCTGCGCCAAGTAAATATTAGTGAGCGTTTGTTAGTGTTAGGAGGACGTCCCATTAGTGCTCTTAGTTAGTGCTCTTAGTAAGCAGTTAGGAGGACGTCCCATGAGTTAGTGGTTAGTGCTCTTAGTGTTAGGAGGACGTCCTATGAGTTAGTAAGCAGTGAGCGGACGTCCCATGAGTTAGTGGTTAGTGCTCTTAGTGTTAGGAGGACGTTCCATGAGTTAGTAAGCAGTGAGCGTACTTAGTGGTTAGTAAATGGTTAGTGGTCTTAGTGGTTAGTAAGTGCTCTTAGTTAGTGCTCTTAGTTAGTGGTTAGTGGTCTTAGTGGTCAGTAAGTGAGCGTTGGTAAGTTAGGACGTTTAGTTAGTAGTGAGGGTTAGTAACTGCTTAGTAAGCAGTGAGCGTTTAGTGTTTATAGGAGTGACCGTTAGTAATACGTTCATTTAAAGGAACGTTTCATATATGGGCGTTCTTATAAAGCAGCGTTTGTGATTTCGGCGTTCGATTAGGAGGACGTATGTGAGTAAACGTCTACATACGACAACGCTCAATTTACATACGTTCTCCTATGACTACGCTTTGATAGAAGACGCTACCTTGTGTGGACGTTAACCATACGTTTGATTAAGGAAGCGTACGAGCATGCAAACGCTCATTTATAAGTGCGTCTGGTTCCAGAATATGAAACGCTCACATAAATGTGCGTCCAACAACATACGTCCCACTAGAGAAACGTCCGTGTCACCTAACGTTCTTCTACAACAGCGTTTTATAAAAGACGTCTAATTAAAATGACGTGCGATCATATTTACTCACAAAACCGTTGTGGAAAAAATAAAAAACGACCAAATTTTTTTACTCTTTGGTATTTGGTATACTCGTACCGTTGCAGTTGCCCTTAGTTCGTAAAAATCAAGTATCAGCCTATAATTTTTATATTTGTTTGATTTTTTTTTCTTACATTCTTTTTATATTTGGTTTTGGCCTTCTATTTGACATTAACGTGATGACTCTATCTTCCGAGCCGTTGGATCTCAACGAATATTCTTTAAAAACAATCTAGCCGTTATAATTTTTCTCTATAAAATAAAACCAATTTTCTCAACAAATTTACCCAAATTGATTGATTTTTTTATTTTTTTTTTTCTCCTCCGATACTCAATTTGTATTTCATTTTTGTTCAATATGTTGAGAAATTTTATTATCAATGAAGATATTGATATGACAAAAACTTACATTGTATAATTTTTGACAGAGCGGTCGATTCTTGGCAAGCAATAACGATTTTTTGGGAAAGAATTAATAAAAATTTTATCCAAAATAATATAAATCAGGATGATAAGGACATCAAATCATTATAAAATATATTTGGTGCAATTAAAACGGAAGTGAGAGAGTACATCGGAATTTTTACCTCTATATACCGTCAAAAGAAGAGCGACGCTTCTCACGAATACTTGGTAACTTATTCATTAAAATAATTTTTCATTTGATTAACTTATTAGTTTCCAAATGCCCTTTAAATATGATGCTTGTTATAAACTTCTGAGAAACGGTGTTTATGGATTTGATTACGAAGTCAAGTTCAAAAAAATTTGAACCCATGCCAAAATAAATATGCATCAACTGAAGAGGCAGATAGGACAGAAACACTACCAAATGACCAAAATTGTTAGAAGTACAAGAAGATGACGAGGCTCAGAGGGAACAAATCAGTTAGGCGAGTCAAACACCTATAAGACCCCAAAGACCAAGATACTATAATTATCCCTACAATCAAAACAAATTTCCTCCTTAAAACTAGACAAATGTGTGATAAATGTCTTTTAATTATATCGTGTATGTACGTACTAATTACTAGTTAAGTTTTTAATTAGTAATTTACCGTTGAAATTATATATCATGTAACGGACTCCACAACACTAAGTTTATTAAATTGAAATTGTATTATTATTTTTTGTTATAAAGGAATTCGAAATTGAAATTTACAATGGAACCACCTTTGATTATATGACAAAAAAAATTCATCAAATCTTGACCCATTTTTTTTCTTACACTCCTCTTACATTCAATCTTAACCTTTTATTTGTCATTAACGACTCTATCTTCCTAGTTGTTGGACATAAACGAATATTTGTTTAAAAAATAAAACAAAACAAATTTATCCTAATTAATTAAGTCTTCGTCGATTTTTTCCTCTATATGCTTATAAATATAATTATCATTTGAAATCTTTTTAAAAACCTTTGCACGAATATAACATATGGCTATTAAATTCTTTTTGTTTATTTGAAGTTTTTTTTTATAACATTAGTTATTATAAAAATTTATTGAAAAAATAACATATAAGGAAACAGAAAACATCCACTTCTTAGGGAAGAAGAGACCGTTGGACCTGTTAGTTTTCTCGTATGTAAAGTTTTTTTACACGTATTTTATCGCAATTGACCATCATTAGAGTGGTTAAGTGCACACCTATTACGCCTTTGGATGGAGTATAGTGCTCAAAAGAAGAAGAAAAAAATCAGTTGTAAAAACATTTCCAAGATAATGCTATACTGTCTCGGTATCAGACTTTTTTCGGAGACAATAAACCATGACAAATTGAACCACTGTTTCCTTTAGGAACCCTTAACAAGGATGCAAAAGAGAGAGGTGGTTATAGAGAGAGAAAGAGAGCACGCATTTAGTTAGTTACGGGTCGTTATTAATCAAATAACAAATTCCCCTTCCCTTTTTCCTCTTCTTCTTTTAAGCTGATGACTTAAGTGGGTGAAGGCCATGTTATGGCATGTGAGGTTTGTTCCCTTCATCAAAGATAATTTTCAAATAGCACCACCCACTTTGTGTATAATTCTGATTTTTGATTGATTTCATCCCCTTTGATTGAGGATGGCTTTTTTGGAGATTTTAATGAGTAATTGTGTTTTGGACCTTGAGATTCATTATAGTACATTTGGATTTGACCATTATTGGCTAACGTGAAGGTCACTGTTATAAGAGGATTAAGGCTACACAAATGCGACATTGTGGTCCGATTTCAACTTTTGTTGAGTCGATTTTCCATTTGGTTTTTAGGAGATAATGAGAGTGCTGATAGTGACTTTGTAAGTTAACGTTCTTTGTTTTCTTGACGTGCACAATGAACCACGCCAGTTACGTATCTGCTGCGTATTGATACTACAACTCCACTTACATTTTTTTTTATGGGTACTACTCTAAAATCTGTATAGGTAATGTTAGTTGGCCCACTCTTTGTGAAAGATTAAATCACATGCATTCCTGAAAATAAATATAAAAATAAGATCATCCATGCACATTCTTGTCTAAGGGTTATGAAAAAGCTCATCAGTTTCACAAAAATCGATCTGTTTCAAGTTTACATGATTTTTAAAACAAAAAGAAGATATAATTATTTTTTTATTTTTTTTATCTATTTTTTTATATTAAAATTTCAAATAATATATCTCACAAATTAAAAGACGGATATTTATAAATCATATGTCATTATAAATATTTTTAATAGACCAGCGCAGCGAGTATAAACATGACTACTAAATTCTTTATATGTCTTAAGGTAAAATTTTAACAACATTAATCATTAGTAAGGAATTGTTTGGAAACATAACATATAGAAATGAAAATGATCAACACTTCGATAGTCATCTGATTTCATATTATTAGAAAAAAAAATCGTAAACGTTAAAATTGGAAGGAAAAATACCATGATAAAAGATAATTATAAAAGAGTAATTTTTTTTTAATCGGCAAAGAAGAATTCATTGATGAAAAAAGAAGAGGGTATAAAGACTATACCACCCTATACAAAGAAACAAAAAAGAAAAAGAAAAGAAGAAAATAAAGAAAGCTTGGTAACAGACCAGCTTAAGCAGTGGAAAAATAGATGTTACACTAATCCGACATAACTGATGAAGAGTTCACAGTCCCAAAACCCTTAATAGCAAGAGCCCAAGAAAAAAGACAATAAATTTTCTTATGCACCACTGTAACAACATTCAATCTTTTATTCGAGAAAATTCTTGCATTTCTTTCCTTCCAAATGCTCCAAATGATGGTTACAGGCAGAAAATTCCAAAAAGCCAAGCTTATAGCATTATGTTGAGGAAGATTCCAAGCTTGTAAAGAAGGAATGATATCCTTAGACATACAGAAAAAACAGTGCAACTTATTTAGAAATGCAGCCCAAACTTCCCTGGCAAATGAGCAATGCAATAGTAAATGAGCCCCTGGCTCAATATTGTTACACAAAACACAAGTTGCAGGGACATCAATTCCTCTACTCCTCAGCAAATCCCTTGTTGGAAATCTATTATGTGCAATAAGTCATAAGAAGAAACCAATCTTTAGGGGGGGGGG
>JAJJMC010012636.1:1613306-1735775 GCA_023531435.1 Papaver californicum
CAATAGCCGAAGAGACTGATAAAGTCTCTGATGAGCCTGAGGAAACCCCTCGGGCCACCGATTTTATGCCTAAAACCCCTTATCCAAGGTTGTTAGCACCTACTAGGAAGGACTCCAGCTTAGAAACTGTCAATATGATAGAGACCCTAGTTCAAGAGACATTACCAAACACTTTGATAGAAGACCCATTAGAGAAATGTCGAGCCCACTTTGGATTAGATTTTCATGAGTTGGACTTTAAGCATGATCCACCAGATACCCTGATAAGTAGTGAGTTAGGCCCATCAGAAGAGGAATCCAAACCATCTAGTGAGATGGAGCTTAGGCCCAACCCATTAGAAGATCAATTAGAAAAATGCCTAACCAACTACAGATTTAATGGCGATAATGATAGGGTTAGTGATGAGGTGCATACTTTGTTAGGCTTTGCACCACCGGATTGTAATTTAGAAGAAGCAGTTGACTATTTTCGAGAATCTGACGATCCGGAAATGAGGGAAATTGTTATTAGTCTATCTAGAGACACTGAAAACTCTAAGTTTGGGGGTGACTATCATTCTCCATGTGCTATACCATTAACTCTTAAGAAGGTCCCTAGCTTGGGACCTGACATAGGCACCGCTGCAATTTTACGAGATCATCCTCCAGTTAGATTTACCAATCCTCAGTTGCCAGAAACCCATCCTCTGGTCGATGTGGTTTACCTAGATAGGGATCAAGGTGTACACATATCGTTTATCCTCTTAGCTTGCTGCAGTTTACTTCTACCATGGGGCACACTATTTGATTCAGATGACCCACAATTGTTCCGATTATTGCTATATGATTTAAGGGGGTGATTAATTCTTTTCTAGTCTGGCTGAAGACTTTAAACTTAGCACTTCTTGGGAGGTAACCCATGCTCAGGCATCCTTTTCTATCTTTCTGACTCCCTTACTTTTACTCTTTTGGTATTGTTCTATACTTAGAAACATTGAGGACACTGTTTATTTTAAGTTTGGGGGTATTGGGAGACTTTTTTAGGTTTAATAAGATTTGGAATTTAGAAGCATGTGAACAATTTAGGGTGACACTAACCACTCTAGGTAGATGGAAACTTAGCCATTTTGCTATAAGGATTGGTGTGCCCAGCTAGATTGGCTCAAAAAGTGTTCAAAGCACCCGGAAATATGGATCAAGGCACCCACACTTTGGATTGGGGCACCCTTGGATCGGGCTGAGCTGGATCGGGTCAACCCAGCGAGCCAGCGAGTCAACCCAGCGAGCCAGCGAGTTAACCCAGGATCGGCCGATCCAACTCATCGGGAAAGTCCTGTTTCAAACAGGAATGGATTTGGTTGCGATTTTTGGGTTGTTTTCGGCAATTGAAGATGACCCATTGCAATTAGAGTTGGAAGAAATCGAAAGACATCAAGAAATCCCGTGAAATCAGCTCGAGAAACCCATTTCTGGCCGGAATCAGGACTCGGTTCCTGTTTGGATTGGGATTGAAGAATTGGAGTGATTCGAGAGAGTTCTATTAGGTTTAGAACTCTCTCTAGGGTTTGTAAAGTCTATAAATACGAAGTGAAGCCAAGAAAATCAGAGACAGAAGCCTAGGGAGCAATTCAGAGAAAATCCGGTGAAGTTCCGGTGCCGCCGGTGACCTGCTGGTGCTCCGGCCGGCTTGTTCTTCATCCACCATCACCGAAGAAGACGACTCAGTAATATTTATAAGTGTTGTTGTTCCACTGTTGCAGCTCTGCTCCTGTTGCGTTAAGTTTTGAACGTTCTGTTGCTTAAAGCTCTTTGTAACAGCTGAACCCTGTTCTGTGACACTTATATACGTATCTGTTCAGCTGTTGCACTATTCTTAAACCTTGTAATCAATATTTTGAGCAATGAAACCAACTTTTGAGCAAGTTTTTCTTCACCATGGGGTAAGTTTATTTACTGGGATGATGGATAAGGTATTTTCTCAATTTTATGTGATTTAATTATTTTCTAATAATTATTTATAATTCTTTTATTATTATTTGCATGGATTTAAATTAGAAAAAAATATTTTTATTAAATAGTTGTGTTCTCTTTTGATGGGTCATGCTTAGTTAATTACTCTTGATGTCTCATGCTTAGGATTTACAATTATTCTTTTAGGAAACATATTTTTGGCAAACTTGAATTAAATTGTTAAAAAGAATTACATGATTAATCACATGAATTGTTAAAAATAACTGAATCCTGATTCCTAGTTTTCTCCATATTTTCTAAAAATCATCTCTAGTGTATTTTCCTGATTTTTATTAGTTTAGGTTAAGTCCAATATTTTCTAAAATCATTACCTTCACAAGTTCGAGAATCGAATCTCTTTTTACCACTATATAAAATCACATCAACAAGCTATTGATGCTTAAGCATCAAGTATGCTCCAACATACGCCACATCGTATATATATCTACATTACCGCTTATACACATTCAAGCCTTATTGTTTAAGCTATAAGCATATTGATGCTTAAGCATCAAGTATGCTCCAACGTATAGGCCACATCGCATATATATGTGCATTACCGCTCATGCACATTCAAGCAAAGCTCCCTCCCTATATATGTTTTATTCGCATTTTTACAAATAAATAAAAGAAAAGGAAGTGACATCCATCGACTTCACTTTAGGCAAAAACGTCTCTGGTTGGCGCCTCTAGGCAAATCCGCTAACTGGTTGGCTCCTCTAGGTAAATCCGCTAACTGGTTGGCATAGCTAAGCTAAACCGCCATCTGGTTAGCATAGCTAAGGCTATTTCGCTTCCTAGTTAGCATAGATACGCATCATCGATTTCCAACCAACACCTCCTCCCTATATATGTTTTATTTGCATTTATACAGTGGATATAAGGAGGATATATTACGTTCATCTACTGCACTTTCTAGTGGTGCATTCTCGGGCATGCATCATGACATAATAGTGCATTATCACTATGATGGGCTCTCGGGTACTCCACATAGGGTCACTGATGCATTCTCAATCATGCATCACGGCATAATAGTGCATTAGCACTATAATGTATTCTCGGGTATGCAACGTTAGTTCAGCGATGTATTCTCAATCATGCATCACGGTATAATACTGCATTAGCACTATGATGCTCTCGCGGATACGCAATATTGGTTCAGTGATGCATTCTCAATCATGGATCACGGCATAATAATGCATTAACACTATGATGCTCGCGCGGATACGCGTCAATGCCATTTGTGCCTTTCCCGGGTAAGGGTCATTTTTGACTTGTGATGTATTCACGAATATGCATCACACGTAATAGGGCTTTAACACTATAATTCGAGGTCAAGGCATCCACATGCTGATGCAATCCTAAGTGAGCTTTATAAGCTTAGGGTGAAGCTTCATCCCAAGTCATGACGCGTCCCTGAATAAGCGTCATGCGAAAATTGCGGGTGTTACACATTTCATATAAAAACATGTAATAAATGGGAAGACTAGCTAAGACACTATTAATCAAATTGATCTTACCTGCTCTTGAAAGTAAAGGCTTCTTCCAACCTGCAAGTATGACAATGAATTTTTCAATAATTTTATCCCATTTAGCAACTCCACCATATTTATCACCTAAGGGAAATCCCAGATAAGTGGCTGGAAGAATACCACTATAACATCCCAAGATAAATGAAAATGTAGTTAAATCACCTTTATAACAAACCAAGATAAATGCAAACTGCAGATGACTAACCACAGCACCACCTTTTTTAGTGTGGAATCTAGATAATAGACCTTCCTCTTGTGCTTTTTTGATCATAAAAGTGAGAGCTTCTCCAACTAGCAAGAATAAAAAAAGTGATAAAGGGTCACCCTGTCTTATGCCCTTGTTACTCTTAAAGTATCCAGCTCCACTACCATTCACAAACACAGAAAATCTAATAAAGTCTAAACAACATTTGATCCAGCTTCTCCTGTTTTCTCCAAACCCCATTAAACTAAACATGTCATCCAAAAAATTCCAAATGAAATGATCAAATGCCTTCTCAAAATCAATTTTTCACAACAAACCTGGAATACCACTTCTAATTATAGAATTAATAAGTTTGTTTGCAATTACAACTCCATCAAGAATCGGCCTCTTCTTAACAAAAGCAATTTGCTGCAAAGAAATGATTTTAGTAAGAGAGAGCTTTAAACTTCTGCCAAAATTTTGGGGACAATTTTATATGCACCATGAATAAGACTTATAGGTGTCAAGTCTTTATCTCCTCAATACAATCTTTCTTAGGAATTAAAGCAATATAGGTATTCTTTACTCTCCAACCCAAAAAGCTCAACTCTTTGAGAATATTCATGAAATCAGTTTTAAGAACATCCCAACAAAGAGTATAAAAATCTAATGGGAAATCCATCAGGACAAGGTGCCTTATACTGAGCAAGTAATTTGATAGCATCTACACACTCTTCTTCTTCAATGTCACTTTCTAGCCATAAATACAACTCCTCGGAAATTTGATTAAACTGCATGCCTTCACTAGTAATAATTCTAGGTTGATGAGATTGAAGGATGTTTTGAAAGAAAGAAACAATACCATCTTTTATTTAACTTACATCAAAAGTAAGAACCCCATTAACTTTAATTGAACCAATGAAACTTCTTCTTCTTCTATCATTAGCTAGTCTGTGGAAACATCTTGTATTTTTCTAAATATATTTGAAATGAGTTATTCTACATATGCTCCTCCATTTTTCTGCCCTTATAGTGGTTAACTTGCAGAATTCTCGCCTTGCATTTACCCTATCCTCCCATAGAGTTTCAGTGAGATCACTATTTGCATGTTTAGTGGCATCCAAGTCAATGATGTAATTTTAAAATAGTGGTAAAAGGTTCGATACTCATACCTGTAAAGATTCGATTTTTAAACCTAATTTTTAATAACTAAAAATAAAAAAGATTAAAGTAAAATTGATTTCAAATTATGGGAAGGACTGAGACTAAGGATTCCACCATTGGCCAATATTTCAAGTGATAAAAATCTTGCAACTCGTATATTCAGTTTATCCAAAATATTGCCAAAATTAGGTTTTTAAAATAATAGTTGTATATCGAAAGAAAGAGACATCAAAAGCTCTAAGCCTAGCATTACTCATCAAAAGAAAACACAACTAATTGATAAAAACCATTTTTTCCAATTTTAATTCAAAGAAAATAATAGTAAAAGAATTATAAAAAATAAAATAAGAATTACCACTTTATTATTGGAAAAATAGCTTCCTCTGTCGCCCCAGTGATGGTGATTAGCTCATCATGTTGGAAACAATCTCAAAATAGTTTTTCATAGCTCAATAAGTGTTTACAATGAAGAAATAAAAGTAACAAAGGAGAACTGATACACTTATAAGCGTTACAAAAGGTGTTCTTTGTGTGGCTGAAGAGAACAGAAATTAAGTACGGACTCTGTCCGTTACAGAAATTTGAAGGAATAAGCAACGGAAAAAATGACATTTCTCTGAAGCCTTATGTTCTTCGTGTCTTCTTCACCAGCAGATTTTTTTCTTTTTTTCCTGAAATTTTCGATGGTCTCTGGCTTGCTTGTTTCTTGATATTCTTTGTTATTTATAGGATTAGCTAACCCTAGGAACCTTTCTTAACCGATAAGGACTCAAAGAAGAGTCCAAATCAAACTCCAAATTGTTGATAGTCCGAAACAGGGAAGTTATCCTTTTCCGGCTGTGACATGAATTTTCCAGCGATTTTTCCTACGTTAATCACTCTGGTTAACGTGTTTTGATCATATCTTGGGTGTTTCTTCAATTTTGGATATCAAAAAAAAAATTTAAACCCCTTTGAATTCGGTTCAGCTTCCTCTGTCGCCCCAGTGATGGTGATTAGCTCATCATGTTGGAAACAATCTCAAAATAGTTTTTCATAGCTCAAAAAGTGTTTACAATGAAGAAATAAAAGTAACACAGGAGAACTGATACACTTATAAGCGTTACAGAAGGTGTTCTTTGTGTGGCTGAAGAGAACATAAATAAAGTACGGACTCTGTCCGTTACAGAAATTTGAAGGAATAAGCAACGGAAAAAATGACATTTCTATGAAGCCTTATGTTCTTCGTGTCTTCTTCACCAGCAGATTTTTTTTTTTTTCCTGAAATTTTCGATGGTCTCTGGCTTGCTTGTTTCTTGATATTCTTTGTTATTTATAGGATTAGCTAACCCTAGGAACCTTTCTTAACCGATAAGGACTCAAAGAAGAGTCAAAATCAAACTCCAAATTATTGATAGTCCGAAACAGGGAAAGTTACCCTTTTTCCGGCTGTGACATGAATTTTTCAGCGATTTTTCTTACGTTAATCACTCTGGTTAACGTGTGTTGATCATATCTTGGGTGTTTCTTCAATTTGGGATATCAAAACAAGTTTTAAACCCCTTTGAATTCGGTTCAGCATCATCCAGAATAATTCTCACGTAAAGCTTTTCTTCCTGCTATTTTCCTGAATTTGAATTTGAATGAAGGGTGCCCCAATCCAACTGGTGGGTGCCTTTAGTAATTTTCTCGGGTGCCTTTAACAACTTTTTGAGCCGATTTTTCCATAAATATTTATTTCAAAAATACCTACAAAGACATAAAAACCCATAAATAGTACAAAATCGAACACTATCAAAATAGATAATCGAGCACAATTTAGACACAAAAATGTGTCTATCAAATACCCCCAAACTTACTATTTGCTGTCCTCGAGCAAATCTAATCTAGAAATAAAATAAAATAAAATCATAACTCACTTTTGCTAGAATTGCGACTACATTTAGCATATGTAATAAGCCTTTAAACCCCTAGGTGTTCCTGGTGGACGAGTTTTGTCTCGTGAGGGTTTACAAGAGGTTTACCCACAAAACCTTTACTCCCAATCCTAGCTACTCGTGAACGATTGAGGATAAACACTAAACAATCTATTTAGTTGGCATACTAAATTCTTCGGTTCTAGGAATCATTACCCTATATGAGTAAAATTGTTGTACACGAGTTTTTACTCAAGCATACTAAAATTCATATATAAGAAAACAAAACTCTACTCAGATAGTCGTTCAACCACAATACTCAGAATCTATCAAAGTTCAATCACATGGAAAGATTTAGAAGATGGATATGGAGATGATGAAGTTTGTGCATGTTGACTAAGGTGAACGGTGCTTCCCATATCTGTCTGAAGGTCGTGCCAGGATGAATCTTAATGGATTGAGATACATGGTCTTAATCGTAATACTAATATCGATTCAATTGGTATATACAAGGGTCCCAGCGATCGATTTATTGAAAATAAAACAATTATAAATGTATTACAACATGATTGGATCAAATTGAATCCAAGCGCATGGTCCTTATCAGCATCATACACGATAGTTCTCATGGATCCTGCATTCCACGCTTGCTTAGGCGA
Organism: Papaver californicum; assembly: GCA_023531435.1. Taxonomy (NCBI): domain Eukaryota; kingdom Viridiplantae; phylum Streptophyta; class Magnoliopsida; order Ranunculales; family Papaveraceae; genus Papaver; species Papaver californicum. Next base: position 1,620,730 of record JAJJMC010012636.1, read on the forward strand.
CGGAGACAGGGAGAACACACACATATTGCTATCAAATGTCAATACTCGATTTTTTTCTTTATTATTATTATTTTTTAAAGAAAATAAATTCTAAATAATCTCAAACACTCTACTCCATCCTGGCGGTGATAACAATTCGATACTGGTGCCCCACCAAATCAGTTAGAGAAACACAAAAATTGCAAAAATAAAAATAGGAAGTGATATTGTGACGCCTCAAACTTTTTTCTCGGATTTAACTAAACCCGATGTGTGTACCAAATGGGTTATCCATTAGTATTGCCTATATGCACAACTAGTAAATGCCATGAAGGCACAAAGTTTAAGCATGTTTTACCTGTGTCGTTGAATGAGCTAGCCAGGGGTAATTGAGTAATCTTATTTGATGATTAACGTCTTAAACAAAAGAATAGAGAGAACGGTGAGAAAGAGGATGGATTCTTCTTCTCTTCTTCTTCCACTCTTCCTCTCTTCTTATGTTCTTCCTCTGGGTGTGATCGAGAGATGAAAATGGAAGATTTGATTGAAATAGATGATGAAATGATTAGAAATAGATGTTGAAGGTATTATTAATATTGATTTAACAAGAGAGGAAGAAGAAATGTAAAATTAAAGAGAGAATAAAGCTAGGGTTTCGAATTAATCTTTGGGTATTGTTGTCGCAAGGACGAGGTGACTTGAAATTGTTTTCTTAAACTTTGTTGCCCAACGATTGTTGATTTGTTTGTTCTAACTGTTGGAGTAGTTAGCATGGATTGTAAATATACTGTATTTTATTTGTTTGGTTAGTATCCATAATTTATGAGTTTTATCACTGAATCATGGGGTACTTAGTGTATTTTATTGGCCTAACCTACCTGGGGTGTCTCAAGCTTTATTCATGCCATTTATTTTAATTAAAAAACTATTTAAAGACATTCCAAGGACCTAATTTTGATGTTTTTAGTCGTGGTTAGTTTGACAAGGGGATCGATGATGTTTGCCATTGATTAGAATGTGATGCATGGATGAAATTCTCGAATGGTTTGAGTTCTATTAGGAATTGGATTGCTGGGTACCTTGTTAGATTTGAACTGCAGGGGAAGAGCTATATGAGGACCTAAAACAAACAGCGGAAAGACACTTCTTGCCAGCGCTAGATTTGCACATCAACTGTTTTTCGAAAGTCTTGAAAGAAGACAAAATGGGGTAAAATCTCTTATTGCTTTCTTTAAGTATTTCAGTAATGGTATGGGTGGCTATAAAATAGAATTGCTAAGTTTTCCACGAAATACTCGTAAGCTTGCTGACTTAGTATCTAAATTGATTTTAGAATTTAGGTTTGTTTTGTGGACTTCAATGTTCATTTTATTACTTGGTGTAGAGAAATAATGTTGGTCGTAGAAAGTTGGAGTCCTCTTTCCTTTAATTGTCTATGTGTTACATAAATTGAAAATTCATTTTAGTTTCTATTTGTTTGTACACTAAGTGAAATGACAAAAGATTGGATAATGGTTAGATATCATTTGACTAACCAAGTTTTCATGATGTTCATAGAATTTATTAAGTGTTGTGGCATAAATAGATCGAAATGGTAACATGTATACTAGTAGAAGTCATGGATTTTTTAAATGGAACTGAACTTCTCTTAGTGTTTTACTTGTTTGCGTAGCTACCATTCTATTCATACGAATATACATAAATGTCATCGCCGTACTGAATCCGAGTGTTTTGAGCATTTCAAGCTCTGCGTTATGTTGCATATTTTTAAGTTTTGGAACGTTATATACGCAATGGATTTTGTGTTCATATGTGTAGTGCATAATTTTTCATACGTCTGCGAATGACAAAATCTTGTGTTATTGTGCATAATGGTTTATATGTAAGAAAGGCTTAAGAATTGGTATAGACGATGCTATAAAATGAGAATAAAATATCGTCCTTGTATATAGAGAAAGAGGTAAGCGAAAAATAGGATTTGTCTGCTTACATCATGTGATAATTTGAATAGATATCCAGATGTGCATCCTAATTGTAAGTTAACATAGTGGCTTAGATGTATATGCATAATTGCTATGTAGCGGAACTAGTATTTGAAGACTTTAATTTAGTGAAGACAAATGTTGATATGTTTTCATTTTGTTTGTGGCCAAACTCAAATATCTTGAAATAGTATGATTTGGCTAATGGTGATGCAGTCCCTAATATGAGGATGGTTGGATTTCCTCTTAAAATGAGTAAGTTAGTGTTACTGGTTAAAATATTGAATTTGCTCGCATTACAGGCACATACATACTTTGGAATATTTGGTATGTATTCATATTTTCGTAAGATATTTTATAAATGCATTCTATTTCTAGGTGTATATATATATATGGTGTTGTAGTAATCGTTACATTATTGGTTAAATTGAAATGAAGGTCTTCAACTGTTCAAATATTAAGCATCTACAGTGATAAGAATTACAATGTGGAGTGGTAAAACGTTCTCTAGATTTGTCACGTTTCCCGTGTAGCGATCGACTTTGTGTTTGGTAGGCAGCATAAGCTAGCAATTTGCTTTCTTTTAGTTCGTTTGGATCTGGTAGTGGTAGTTGGCATAGGTCTGTTTCACAATCGTTGGTATCAGAATATGGCTAATTAGATATTTGTATGAATTAGTCTTGCCACTGACCGGTATCAGAGGTCTGAGGTTACAAATATGTTGGGAGTATCCAAACCAACGTGAATGTGCCGGTCCCTTCTTATGAATTGGCAATTTGTTAAATCCTCTCCTTTATCTTACTAAACTGGTGTTCTATTAAGTTTTTTTGGTTTGCTAAGCTATATATAACGCAGTTATTCTATTGTTGGTACCGAATCATATTTTGTACATTTATCTGTATATGTTAGTATACTAACATTTCTGCAAAATTCAGTTGTGAGAAAAATAAATACTTTTGTGGTGCTTGGCATGGTGAACTACGGTCGTGCTTGATCCCTTTCGAGCTACGGAGAGGGTACGTAGGCAGCTGCTCTGCGTTTCAGCACAAGATTGTTCATATCATCTAAAAGTGTTGGTTGCTACGCGGCAGTTCATACCATTTATTTGGAGATGATTGCAATCTTCTCGAGGTATTTGCAGTCCAATTACTGGATGTTCATACTACTTAGTGAGAGATGATTGTTACCATCCAAGTTAATTCATATCATCTTCTAAATGTACAAAACGTGCGATAAGAGATTATTGTTACCATACTAGGTAATTCATATCATCTGTCTGATACATGTGATAGAGATGATTATTACAATTCCAGGTAATTCATATCATCTGAGAAGGGATGGTTATTGCATATAGTGGCAGTTCATACCATCTATCTAGAAATGATTACTAACTCTTTTTAGTAGTTCATATCATTTGAAAAAGATAATCGGTTGAGCTTGACCTAGTACTGTGAATTTCCAGGCCCACTGGGGCTCTCACCTACAGGTGGCTATTCGGAAGACCGTCGCTGGAACGGTGGTAGACAACGGGACTGATCATCCCTACCCGTCGCTGGAACGGTGTGTGCTGTCAGGCCTGCTAGCTCCCACTTATGAGTGGCAACCCGGAAGACCATTAGCTGTAACGGTGGATGTTATCCGACTACTCTGGCAGGAGATATTATATCTACCTAATGAAAAGATGGGAATCATATGTAGGATTCGATGACCCTTGAAATATAAAATCTTGGTGTTTTATAAGGGATGATTGTTACCAAATATGGTAATAATTCATATCATCGGTTGGTATCGATAAATGTAAGAAATGATATCAAAAACTGTAACACAGTTTGACGGATTCGATGAACCAAGAAAATATATAAAGATTATGTTTGCCTGCTTATAAAGCAGTTTGGGAAAAATCGATGAACATTTGCTTGGTAAGATCGAATTGGTCCCAAGAATTTAAAAGTCCGGTTTCTCGAGTGGCGTATCGGGAAGTTGGAGCTGGCCTAATGGACCGAAACCCGACCCATTGGAAGCAAAAAATTTCCGGTCTGTCACAGATATGGTCGAGATAGACTCCGAGATATGGTGACAACTATGATGTTATTTTTAACACATGAACTTTGTCCTTTTATGAATAGACCATTTAGCTGGGCACACCAATTTCTATAGAAAAAGAGCTAAGTTTCCATCTACCTAGAATGGCTAGTGTCATCCTGAATTTTTCACAAGTTTCTAGACTTTGGAGTTTCATATTTCATTAAAAGTTTCTCCCTTACCCCCAAACTTAAATCTAATACTGTCCTCAATGTTTCTAAAGATGAATGATTAAAAGCATGAACAAGGAGAAATTGTTACCAATCGAAGGAAAGGAGTTAAGGAAAGATAATACCGTTTCGCATGAGCATGGGTTACCTCCCAAGAAGTGCTAAATTTAAAGTCTTTAGCCAAACTAAGAAAGAATTAGTCACCTCATAAAATCATATAGCAATAGTCGGAAAAATGTGGGTCATCTGAATCAAATACTGTTATCCAAAATAGAAGGAAACTGCAGCAGGCCCAGAAAGTGAACAAACCAAGCACACCCTTATCTAGTTTTCTGTTTAAGACAACTAATTCTAGTTGTGGTTCAGGTTCAGGCTCTACAAAAGGGTCTAGATAAAATATTTTCATGGGATGGATTTCCTCATAAGCAGGATCAACAAGATCGGGTTGTAGAGTCTGGAGTAACTCAACTAAGAACTTAGAAGCACATAATAATAATCTGAATAATTATGGATCCTCAAAGTCAATCAGATTTGACTCACACAATTGACTACTATGAAGGTGGTCATTCTTAAACAAATGTGTCGGTTCTAATTCCCTAAAGTAATTAGGCTTAGTCTCAAAACTTAATAACTGACACATTTGAAATTCTAACGTTCGCACATATGAAAGAAAATATTTTGGTGGGAAAACAAAGTTAATCTTGGTATTATTTCCTAGGTAAACCACATCGACCAGAGGATGGGTTTCTAACAACTGAACTTCTTTTTGGACATGATTAGGTTCGGGAAACAGTTCTTGAAGATAGTCTCTTAATATGGTAGGGCACAAACATCAAGTCCCAAGTGAGGGACTTTTAAAAGAGTCAAAGGTAAAGCACATGGAGAATGATAATCACCCCCAAACTTAGAATTTTGGGTGTTTCTAGATATACTAGTCATAATTTCCCTAATTTCTAGATCATCAGATTCCTGAAAAATGGTCAATTGCTTCTTCTGAGTTATAATCAAGTGGTGCATCCTCACTCATATTTAAAATCTCTACGGGTCTAACTTTGCTATCTACGACTACTGTTTCTAAATCGTTGGACTCTAAAACAGTATTCTCAGGATAAACCCGTTCCTCTAAACCATCATCGGCTTCAAAAAAAGAAAATTATACATCGTCCAAAACAGTGGTATCTTTAGTCAAATCCTCTTCCTTTTGAATAGGTAAATAATAATTAAAATTATTTAGATTTGAACCAGAAATAACACTATCATCATGAAGCACAATTGGAGTGACAATTTGTTGATCACTCTGCCTGTATATTTCAAGTTCTTCATAAACACTATCCTCATCATCATAATAATATGAAGATGTTTGAACCTCGTCTAAATAAGTAGTGTTACCAATTCTATCCTCGTCCTCTTGACTAGGTGAATAATTATCAAGGGTAGCACTATGTTGGAAATTAAAATTATTTTGAGCAATATTATTCTTTACAGAAATTTCATTCACACTTAACACGAACCTATTTCTATCCTCAGTCATCTCCTTTATGATTCTTCGTGTATCCTCAGTGCACTTTTTGATGGAATTTTCTAGAGAAAAAACTAGATCATAAGGAGTGCTAGATCGCAACTGCTCGTGTGATTTTTCTAGAGGCATAATAGGTTCATTATAAGGACTACTAGGTTGCATCAGTTTTAGGGCATCCCTTCAAGACAAAGAACTCGAATCATCATAGGGAGTACTAGATTGCATATGCTTTAGGGAATCCCTCCAAGACAAAGAACTAGAATTTTGCTCATGTGATTCTTCTAGAGAAGGATTTGGGTTATCATAGGGAGTACTAGATTGCATCTGCTTTAGGGCATCCCTCCAAGATAAAGAACTCGAATTTTGCTCACTTTCATGCTCATAAGATGGGTGTATGTACGAATAGTAATTGGGATCACCCTGGTATGAGTAATAACCTCCAAAAGGTTGGTGGTGATCCCGACTACTATCCACACAATGTTGATAGTATGGATAATGTTTATTTTGATATTCAGTCGGATATTCATTGTTTTTGTCCTCATAATACCAGTTCGACATTTTCTAAAAACTTCCTAATATCCAAAAAAAAATCTAAGAAAATAAATCCTAACAGGAAGGGGGTTCTAAACGTACACAAACAAGGCTGACTCAACCAAATCAAACCTATTGAATCTAGCAAACAAAAAGCAACATGGGTCCACTTAGATTGTTTCTAGACCAGGTTTTATTCCTTCGAAAGGAAACTAGTTACAGTTTTAGCAAACCTCTCAGAACGATCTGAATTAGATTAAGTCGAAGAGAAACAGGATAAGCTCTAAGGAGCTTTGATAACCCTGTCTCTTTGGCAACTTTTCCTTGGGTTACAAGGCGGCTCTAATCAACTTAAAATAATCTTCCTGAAGTTTGAGTTAGGCTAATAAAGTAACCAATACAGTCCTTATGAACGAATTTCCTATAACCTCGTTACCCTATCGATCTCTTTCTAGTCAAATTTTAAGGCTTAGGGTCGCCTTTGGTAAAATTTTTCTAAAACGGGCAAGAAGGAAACAATGATGAAATCCGAGTCTTTATCTTGTATGGCCAGTTATTGCCCTTTACTAGAAAAGTAAATTCGTATTCAGGTCCTCAGCTTATATGCACACGAAGTCCCTAGGGTTTAAAAATAATAATAATGTCCAAAGCCCCAAAATAAAGTCCAAAAATTGTCCAAAAATAAAAGAAAAATTACAGAAATAATAAAAATTTCCTAATACAATTTTCAAACGAAATAAAATATAAAAATATAAAATCTAATTAAAATTAAAATTCTTTGTCTTCTTTTCCGTTCTTTAAGCTTTAACTTTAACTCTAAGTCTTTAATCACCAAATTCTTTGACTCTATTTCCTTTCAATTCAAAAACGAAAATACCCAAAGAAACATAAAATAGAACAAAGTAAAAATAATACTAAAAGTAAAAAAAAATAAAAACCTAAAAATAAATCTAAAAATATAAACCTAAAGACAAGTCCGCGTCGGCGGCGACAAAAATTTGATATAATTTTAAAATAGTGGTAAAAGGTTCGACACTCAGACTTGTAAAGATTCGATTTTTAATAACTAAAGATAAAACAGATTAAAGTAAAATTGATTTCAAATTATGGGAAGGACTGATACTAAGGATTCCACCATTATCCAATTTTTCAAGTGATAAAAATCTTGCAACTCGTATATTCAGTTTATCCAAAATATTGCCAAAGTTAGGTTTTCAAAATAATAGTTGTATATCGAAAGAAAGAGACACAAAAGCTCTAAGCCCAGCATGACTCATCAAAAGAAAACACAACTAATTGATAAAAAACCATTTTTTCCAATTTTAATTCAAAGCAAATAATAGTAAAAGAATTGCAATAAATAAATAAAATAAGAATTACCACTTTATTATTGGAAAAATAGCTTCCTCTGTCGCCGCAGTGATGGTGATTAGCTCATCATGTTGGAAACACTCTCAAAATAGTTTTTCATAGCTCAAAAAGTGTTTATAATGAAGAAATAAAAGTAACACAGGAGAACTGATACGCTTATAAGCGTTAAAGAAGGTGTTCTTTGTGCGGCTGAAGAGAACATAAATAAAGTACGGACTCTGTCCGTTACAGAAATTTGAAGGAATAAGCAACGGAAAAAATGAATTTCTCTGAAGCCTTATGTTCTTCGTGTCTTCTTCACCGGCAGATTTTTTTCTTTTCTTCCAAAAATTTTCGGTGGTCTCCGGCTTGCTTGTTTCTTAATATTCTTTGCTATTTATAGGATTAGCTAACCCTAGGAACCTTTCTTAACCGATAAGGACTCAAAGAAGAGTCCAAATCAAACTCCAAATTGTTGATAATCCGAAACATGGAGACTTATCCTTTTCCGTCTGTGACATGAATTTTCCAGCGATTTTTCCGGTGTGAATCACTCTGCTTAACGTGTGTTGATCATATCTTGGGTGTTTCTTCAATTTGGGATATCAAAAACAAATTTTAAACCCCTTTGAATTCTGTTCAGTATCATCCAAAATAATTCTCACGTAAAGCTTTTCTTCCCGCCATTTTCCTGAATTTGAATTTGAATGAAGGGTGCCCACAATCCAACTGGTGGGTGCCTTTAATAATTTTCCCGCGTGCCTTTCACATCTTTTTGAGCCGATTTTTCCACAAATATTTATTTCTCAAGAATACCTACAAAGACATAAAAACCCATAAATAGTACAAAATCGAACACTATCAAAATAGATAATCGAGCACAATTTAGACACAAAAATGTGTCTATCAGTCAACAAAAATGTCCTCAAGATCTTCTAATCTTCTATCCACTTCTCCATATTCCTCTTTGATCCAAATTCTTAATTGATGTTTGAGGAATTGTAACTTTTTGTAAAAAACAAAACCAGCACTACATGTAACATCAAAAGAATTCCACACGTTTCTAACAAAAGAAATAAAATTAGGATTAGTGAACCAAAAATACTCACAACGGAATGGAGAAGGACCATGTTTCACCCCTTCACAAATCAAAGCCATTGGATTGTGATTAGAACATGGTCGAGCAAGAGCATGCTGAGCAACATTAGGGTAAGCAATTTCCCAAGCAGGAAAAACTAAGATTTTATTAATTCTACTCCTTATGCTATGAACCTAATTATTAGTCCATGTGTAAGGGGCACCAATCAAAGGAAAATCAATCAAATGATTCCTAAAAATAAAATAATTGAGTTTCCTGAGCCGTGCAGTAACTTCACCACCAGAAGATCTTTCATGCACAAACCTAATCTCATTAAAATCACCACCTATTACCCAATGGTAATTCCATAAACCTCTGGTTTCTTCTATCTCCCTCAAAAAAAGCTTAACCGCATCAGTATTGTTAGCACAAGGTGCATAAACCCTTGTGATCATCCATTCAAAAGAGTTGTAAATAGTTTTACAGTGCAAAGTAATATAGAATGGACCAATTAAAGAATCCAAAACTTGTACTTTAGGAGAATCCCAAAGACAAAGAATTCCACCAGAACTGCCTTGAGAACGAGAATCAAGCCATAAAATATCTTTTTTCCTCCAACATTGCCAAGCCAACAGATTATTACATTGCTGAATTTTTGTTTCTTGCAATAAAACAATACTTGGCTTCCAATCTTTGATTTTCTTCTTCACAATGTCTCTTCTGCTAAGATCATTGAGCCCACGAATATTCCAACAAATTATCTTAAAATCCATTAAACAGAAACAACTAAAAGCCAAAACCCACTTAAGCAGTCTTCAAATTCTCCATATCAAAATTTAGGAGATGAGTTTTGAAGGAATCTACCATAGCATCATCGATTTCTTCTTGAGATCCTTTAAAATGAATACCCAATTTTGGACAAATTGATACCATTTAGGATCCTTTCAAAATCTCTTCTAACGTTAAGATACACTTTGTCTTTTAAAATGCTCAATTTCTCATTATTTTGCCATAAAAAATCGAAATCACCAATATGATGCTTTGAAACTTTTTCCTGCTGCTAGGAATTGGAATGATAGCTACCCAAAGAATCAACCATCTGAAGATAAGTTATAGAAATAACCGCTTTTAAGTACTTATCAACATCTTCTTCATGTTAAAAATTTGGTAAACTAGTCGTTGCAAGTGGTTGAGTTGAAATAATATCTTTAACTTTGTTAGAAACAACCAAGCCCAAAGACTTAACCAAATGCGGATCTGAAGAAGACGGATGATCCAAGACCTGAGAAGAAAATAGACCTATATCCGGATTGACTGTTTCTTTATAAAAGGGGAAATTTGATGGTTGGTCCAAAAACCCATGACCCATTTAATATAGGGTCTAACCGGATATAAGTTTTAACGAGAGGTCTAAAAATTACCTAGATGCCCAAATTTCATACGTGAGAAACAAAATCACCTTCTTCCGCACTTTTCATGATCCCTCAAAACCCACATACAAGGAATCAAAAAACAAAAAACGAATGAAAAACCAACGAAATCAAAACACAAAAACCAGTAAAATCTCAATTACATAGAAACAAAAACCTAGATTATAGGAAATCATCAAAACCTAAATTTACAATGAAGAAATCATCAAAAACCCTTATTTTATTTAAAACTATAAAGAAATCTACATTTAGGTGAACGATGGTGAGAACAATATTGAAGAGTATAGAGAATATACAAAAAATACAGTAGAAGAAGAGAGTACAAAAAAAAAATAAAGTAGATGATCTAACAGTACATAGTGATATGTAATGAAGGAAAAAGTGTATGATCCTTTAGTACATATTGGTATGTGCTGAAGGAAATAAATACTGAAGGAAAAATGTATGATCCCACAGTACATATTGATATGTACAGAAGAAAAATCTGACTGCATGAAAAAATGTATGATCCAACAGTACATATTGATCCGACAGTACGTAGTGAATGAAAAGATATATGATCAAAACCAATACAATATCAAAGATAAATTAACATAAATAATAAAATCAAACTAACTGCAAACAAAAAAATGAGTAATCATCACTCTAATCGTCTAAATCATATCGTTTGAATAGAACTTTCATCTTTCAATATTGAATATTCAGATCTAGATGAAAAAGAAGATTAAAAAGTTTAAACAAAACACGAAATTGATGAATTTATATCTCCTTCTTCTTCTTCTTCATGGATCTATTCTCGAATCTTCTTTTTCTTCTTCACCATCACTTGCTTCTCTTATTCTCTTCCTCCATCGTAGAAATTCAATCGAGAGAAGAAAAAAAATAAGAACATAATAGATAGGGTTTCAATCAACAAAATAGATGTATATGTGAGGATGCGAGTATTTCAGATATTTAACAAAAGTACATAACAAGTCGCACACGTTTTTAGTCTTGGGAATAATATTTTTGGTCCAAAAGTATATTTTTAGACCACCGATTAAATTATCTCTAATAGATGTACTAGACATTAAATATGTCTTCAAAATAGAATTAACTAATAATTCCTAGTTATAAAAAAATAAAATCACCAGTTTATTGATAATAATGATATTACGGTACAACCAACTAATACGAGTGAGCATCTGCAGATACTACATAGTGCAAACCATGGTCGAGATAATATGCACAAACGCATTACAAATGCCAACAAATTAACAAATTATACATTGTCGGCCAAAACATACGTAGTTGTAGTTACGCAGTCGTAAATGGGTAGGTACAAAAGGCATATAGGTTGCTAGGATGTCATGAAAATATGCATATGGATAGGATAGGAGAACCTGCATGAGATGGTGGGGATGATGTATTCTTTGTATGGTCCGTGGTGGTGTGCCCAAGGCAAATAGCTCTGCTCCACAAATCCAATGCTCACAAATTGAGTTCGATCAAGAATAAATAAAATATAACGGATTAAGAGATGGCGATAGTGATGCCATAGCAACCAATAGGATGGCGATAGTTTATTGATAATAATGATATTACGGTACAACCAACTAATACGAGTGAGCATCTGCAGATACTACATAGTGCAAACCATGGTTTGTTTCTTCATATAGACGCCTCAACTAACTCCACTCAAAATGGATTAATTGCTGGTTCACCATAATTAGACCATGACCAATGGTCTCGTTGATCAGTGACTAATTAGTTCACATGCAGATACTACATAGAGATGGCGATAGTGATGCCATCACAAATCCGAACTCTCATATCTCACTTTTAACCACATGCATAAGAAAGAAACATGAGAAAGTGGGAATAGATAGAATGAATAGATGAATAGTTTGTTTCTCTATCGAACATCTGATGTTCATAGAATCTATGCACATGCATTGATTTTGTACCTTTCTTTCCCGGTATACTGTTTTTTCAGAGCAGTCGTAGACCCAGGAATGAATACAGTTTCATTGGTTATACGCCCGTTTCTGTTTCAAGGGTTTCTGTCTTTCGCTAAATCGATCCATTCGTGAATCTGATTCATCAAAGATTAGATTTATGTTCGTATTACGTATCGAGTATATTTTATTTTTTATCATATTTATGTTTAATTTTTAATTTGGTATGACGGGCCGTCCAATTTTATTATAATGTATTAAATCTTGAATGTAAACTCCATGATTTCATCTCTGATAGGATTTATAATTATAATCCAACTATTTTATTAAAGAAATTCTAAAAATAATTATTTGACTTTTTAAAGATATAACACTTTGGAATAATAAAAATTGTATACCTTCGTTTATGATTCTGATAACATTTTGGAATATAGAGCCTTTATATAGATTATTAGAATTCTGTTTTCAGTTAGGTTTATACCTTTTTTTTTCTTTTTTTTTTAAACAAATTATACATTGCTAAATGTTCACGGCAAAACTCTCGTTTCAACAAAAACAACAAAAATCTTATTTCAACCAATAAAAGACAGGGTTTTCTTACCGCTCATCGTGGAAACTCTATTTATCTAGGCTTTTAAGTCTTTAGATGTTCTTTTAACTTTTTTTCTCTATTCTTGGAAAAATAATATACTCAAAATAAAAGACCCCATGGATATAGGAGTCAGAAGTTGAGTCAAATTGCTGGAAAGAATGAAGAAACAAAGAGGCAGACATTTGGTTCAAGGATCAGACCCCAATCAGATGTCAAAAGCCAAATCACCGAAAAACAAATAACCTAGAGCACTTCAATAGAAAGTGAGAACCTGATAAATGGTACGTTGTGTAAAACTAAAACTAGATCAACAACTAGCCCACCATGTCAAATCGGCTCTTTAGGATAAATTTAGTGTTTTTACTCTGAGTGTGTGACTAAAGGAAATTTGAAAATCTCATGGTTATAGACATTAAAACAAACGTGCATCAACAAAGTCTCTTCTTCATATAGACGCCTCAACTAACTCCACTCAAAATGGATTAATTGCTGGTTCACCATAATTAGACCATGACCAATGGTCTCGTTGATCAGTGACTAATTAGCTATTAATACACTGTTTCTCTTTGTCTCTTTGATTTGCTCGGGTGCAAAGCTCTCTTGGCGTAACTGAAAATGAATCATCAACCGATTGGGACCAAATAGGTTTTATAACGGTTGGTATAGTGATTGGCTGGCGGAAGCCGCAGACCTGGAGCTACTTGATTGGCTGAGCGGAGAAGAGTGGTTCAGTTTCATTTTTTTTATAACAGTCGGTAGTGTTCGGTTTGGTTGTTGCAGACTGCAGAACTACCTGATTGACTAAGCAAAGAAGAGTGAACCGATTAGCTAGCTTCTTTAACGGTCGGTAAGCATTGATTGATTGGTCAAGCAAGGCCACAAAGCAACCTGATTGACCGGGCAAACTAGGTTACTAGTACTGCAGGCTGCAGTAATGGTTATGGGTCCAAAAATGGTTGATATCACAATCATCGACTAGCTAGCTACATTTCCTTGTCACAATAATGAATGGCCAAATTGCCAAAAATTAAGAGCTCTTTGTTGTTTTGGCAGGGGCCGCCCTTGAATCTTGGATATGTAAAAAAACATAAATTGGTTACTTCAAATCTTGGATGCCGTACAAGAAAATGTTGCCATTATTCTTAGACATCCGATAAAAAAAAATTATCTTGTCGAAAACACAGTATTAGTAGTATATGTGCTTAAAAAACACAGTTACGAATTACGAATTACTCGTTGCATAGTTTAGGTTTTTACTGTGATCGATATTTTCTTATTGATTGATTCATACCTCTTTATAAATGATTTCTTTTTAAAGAAAGCTTTCGATAAAACTTAAGTTTCTTCCTAAAAGAAGAAGATATACCGTAAAAATATAAATATCCTCAGGATTTTTTTCTTATCGAAATGTATCTTATAGTTGTTTTAAAAGCAAGGCGTTAATAAGATCTAGGCTAAGTAAAAGTAAGATATTCATGTTTTAAGAAAAGGCGTTGATGAGCATTGTCCAAATACAGTTGAAGTGTTGAACTACCAAATCTGTTCAAATTGCACGATATTGTGTTTGTCAATTTTGCGGATGCAACTCAAAACGGATAGCTTTGAAGTGCGAGTACTCATATGATACCGTGACAGGCAACAAGTTCATATGGCTAACATCTTAACTTGTAGGCTAATACTAGAGAGGTGAACAGCAATCAAAATGTTTACCTAGTTAAAGGAAAAATATTGATAATAGGAGTAGTTCAATTATTACTAACAAATGATTTAATGTTTAGGTTAACTCATCATTAACATCACGACCTTAACTAGTCCACCCGATCTGCATATCTTATATAGGGGCCTTAGATTATAGTGTATCCGTTGACTAAATCAATCAACACAATTATGTATAATTGCGACTTTTGGTTAAAGATAACAAAATCCTAAAGTTAGACATGCATCATCATTTTCTTCGTCCATGCAATAATTCTTTACTTATTTTTATTTTTTTATGGTGTAAAATAGATTTTTTTTATTTAATCATCGTAGTACCAAAATCAAATAATAATCGCGTCTTTAATATACTAGGAAGCCTATCAGACCAGGTGGTTGAAATGTTGTACCTTCTATTATATTTGGTAAGCACATCAGCTGTCTTATTACAATCTTTGTGATCAAAGTAGTATTTCCAGTTTTCAACAGTTTTTTAAAATCTCTAAAGCATCAAGCAAAATGTGTTCATTCTCTCAGATAATGGTGTATGCAGAATTATTGATATACTTCATAATGTTCTTGTAATCAATCTCAATGCAAACGTCTGTATGCCTTAGTTCCATGCACTACTTGACAGCCTCTAGGAAGGCAACTCACTCTACTTACTCTGAATTCAAGATATTGACCATGCTTTTGGTTCTCCATCCCCTCCCGGTACCTTCACAGTCACGCACAATAAGACCAATACTTACAGAGTTATTGCTTTTAAGGTAAGAAGCATCACAGTTTAATTTTAAACAAGTCAGAGGGGGCGGTTTCCATGTAGACCTTCTTGGTGTAGGCAGTTGCACATCTAAAGAATATTTTGAGTACCACCTAGGATAGTTTTCTTGAAGTACTCTGCGAAGTTTATAGCTCCAACTGCAGTTCTCCTTGGATTTGGTTTCTTATTCTGACAAAGACTCACACATCTCCTTCCAAATGCTCCAACAAACTACCATAGTCAAGTTAGTCCATTCCCTATTCTCATGATGTTTTCTGTCTTATCCACCTATTTCTCAAATAAAGATTGCATGGTATTTTGTTGGATATGCAACATCTTACTACCACTTGGAATTTCCACCCAGACAACTTTCGAGAAGGCACAATGGACCATTATGTGCATAGTGTGTGTTCATTAACTTGGATGCATAAATGGCAAGTTTGGTTTCTATTACCACAGACTCTAGCCAACCTCACCTTGGTAGGCAATATATCTAGAAAAAAATTCCAAAAGAAGAACTTAACCCTTGGCCATCTTTTTATGCTCCAAAAATCTCTCAACTGTAAGCTAGATCCTTGAATATCAGTAGAAGGTTGCATATTCCCCAGATTTATTTCAAAAAGCTTGTTATATGCAGACTTTAAAGTAAATCCCGCATGCTTTGTTAGCTTCCATATTAGTCTGTCAACAACATTACTTGGAAGTCTCATTTTCAAGATGAGTGTGGCAGTGTCTTTGTTGAATAACTCATGCACCAACTGAATATTCCAATTATTATGTTGAACATTAATAAGTTGATTGACCCACATAAACTCCTCTGCATTAGTGTCACTACTACGTTGAGAAAGTGGTTGATCAAGACCATTTAACCATTTATCGATCAAAATCTTTATACTCTTGCCATTACCCACCCTCCAGAAACTATTTTCTTTCATAAATTCTATGTTCCTCTGAACACCCTTCCAAGCCCATGAGGACTTTGAGTTTTCTGTTCAATGAAGCATGTTTTTTCCTGGAAAGTATTTCTCCTGAATTGCTTACACCCAAACCTTGTCTGAATGTATGCAAATCCTCCAAGCATCCATAACCAGTAAAGCTTGATTCAGAATTTAAGTTCCTGAATCCTTGACCACCAATATTGTTATGTCTGTTTTGTTTCCTCTGCGAAGTTAAACAAAACACCTTTTTTTATCTTCAAACCCCCACCAAAATCTTCTCTACAAAGAATTCATTTGATTGAGGTTATCATCAGGTATTTTTAAACAACTCATATAGTTAACTGGAATAGTATTTGTCACATGATAGTTCTACCATTTTGTGACAAGGTCCTTCCTCTCCATACTTTGAGTTTATTTTTTACCTTATCAATTAAATTCGAGAAACATATATTTTTATTCTTAACAATTACCAAAGATATAACAAGGTACTTTTTCCATCAGTAATCATACGTTGTACCTTTAGCCTTCTCGAGAGAAATCTATAAAATTTTGTTGGTAGGTGATAGCTAAAATGAAAACTTGACTTACTGATGTTTACATGCTATCCAGAAGTATCACCGAACTTTTGAATAATCTGAAGTATATTATTCACGTTGTGCGAATCACCATGGGAAAAGAGCAAGCAGTCATCGACAAAGAATAAGTATGAACTAGATAGAGCACTATCAACAATCTTGATACCTTGAATTAAATTTTGTTACTCAGCATGAACCAGTTGTCTTGAAAGAGCTTCTGTGGAATTAATAAACAAATATGGAGACAAGGGGTCTCCTTGCCTGGTGCATCTAGTTGGATGGTAAGCCTGACATGGAGAACCATTTAGAAGAATAGAAAACTTTTTAGTACTAAAGCATTGATTTATTAACCCACACCAAGCAGTGTTGAAACCCATTTGAAGCATTGAATTTATAAGGAAATGGAATTCTAACTTGTCGAAAGCCTTAGACATATCCAGTGTGAGAGCAAGAAAACCTTTCCTTTTTTTTTTCATATTGTTTCTTGAGCAAGTTGGATATTGTCTGAGATTTGTCTTCCTTGGACATAAGCAGCCTGTAGTGGAGAAATAATCTTGTTCATAACTTTCTTCATTCTGGTAGCTATAATTTTTGAAATAACCTTATAAGTAGTGTTACACAAAGCAATCGGCCTCAAATTAGAGGAGTATTTCTTGTTCTTTATCTTTGGAATCAGAGAGATGTTAATTTCATTTAACCTCTTTAAGATAAAACCAGAAGTGAAAAAAGATTTGACCATACCTATCATCTCACCACCAACCACATCCCATTGAGATTAAAAAAAACCAGGTGGGAAACCATCTGAACCAAAAGCTTTCTAGGGTTTCATACTTTTAAGGCCTTATAAATCTCCTCAGCATTAGGGACTCTTGTCAGCATCATATTCGTGCTAGAAATGCATTGAAGTATATCATTATCTTTTATTGGTGCAGTGGCAGTATGAATATCCTGATAGTGAGAAACAAGCAAATTCTCTAGATCCATTCTGGTGGAGCAGCAATTACCATTTGTGTCTTTTTGAGCCACAATGTTATTGCTTGCTCTTCTTTTATTAGCTTTTGTGTGATGATATTTTGTATTTATAACCATCTCAAAGATAAAATTCCTCTCTATACTTTTGACCCCATAAATCACTCTGAATTTGATGCCAGTGATCCATCTCTTATTCAACTTGTTATCCTTCTAAATCTGTAACAACACCGCTTGTTTGTTATTGAATGTTATCTAGTTTTCGGTGCAACTGTTTGATATTGCTACTTATGTTGCCAAATTTCTCTACGTTCCACTTAGCCAGCATTCTCTAGTTGTAGACAACTTTTTTGAAACCTGATACGCAGATGAACCTTCAATGGGTATACTCCATGCAGTTACAATTTTAGACTTAAAAGAATCATTCTTCTCCCAAAACTGAAAGTACTTCCAGTTCCTTCTCTTATCACTATTAGAAATATCAGAGTCAAACGAAATTGGGTAGCGATACGAACCCAGTTAAGGAAGATGTAAGATCTTGGCATCTGGGAAATGCAAGAACCACTTACGATTTGTAATATCTCTATCGAATCTTGTTTTGCCAATTCCAGTACCGTAAACATTAGAAGACCAAGTAAAAGGCTTTCTTATGAAACCCATATCTTCTAAACCAGCTTCTTCAATTAAAGTTGACGATTCTTGAGGAGATTGAAGTTGTAGTAGTCGAAACTGAACTATGTAAACGGATCCCAGTTGTTATCCTTTCGGTATTGTTCATAATGACATTAAGATCACCAATCACCACCCAAGGCCTGTTGACAGTTGGACCAAGATTTCTAATATAACTCCATTGTGTTTCCTTTTTATCACTATATGGCGATCCATACATACACGTAAGTAACCACTCTCGCTTAGAAGGGTCATCCTGCACAAGAAAATTAATAATCCAGGATTCTGCATTGACAACATAGAAATGGAAACCATCCTTTTATAAAAGGATTAAGCCACTAGCAACTCCCCTGAGTCATCAGTCCAAGTATTTGGCTAAGGTTGGGAGGCTAAGTTTGATGTTTGCAACGCTTATGTTTGTATAAGCGTCGCAAACCTAAATGTACTGAATAGAAGTAATTGTTTAGATGTTTGCAACGCTTATGTTTAGATGTAATTGTTTCAATAGATAAAATAGAAGTCTCTTATGTTTCAATAGATAGAGCTGCATATATGAAAAGAATAAAAAAAAATTAAGTCAAATGCAGACACCTCTATTTCAGAACCAAGTACCCAAAACTCAATTCTTATTCAACCATCTTTTTTTTACTATAACTGAAATTATTAATTTAATAATAATAATACTTCAAAATGTTTACTGTCAGCAACCAAACAATGTTGTCTTATTTTGTATTAATCATTTTCATGGGGTATTGGTATAATTTGCATACTGTTGCATGATGTTTCAGATCTGCAAGATGTAATTCAGTAAAATATAATCAGTCATTCTTATTCAACAGAAAGAAGCTATTCGACCAAGTTAATGATATTCACTTGATTATGTGTTATTGAATCTAAACCAAATGTAATTGAAGTTCCAAAGATTGATTATATACCTCTCGAATGTCAGTCCCCCAGCAATGCCATCATCAGTGATTCTTGAAAGTGCAACTGCATCCCCATAACCTAAATTAACGCCTTGACCATCCAAAGGATGAACAGTGTGTGCTGCGTCACCAATGAGAACTACATGGTTTGAAGCATAACTTTTGGCATGCATCAGTGAAGGAGGAAACATCATTCTTACCTCATGAAATTGTCCTCATCATCGTCTTACGATCGAAGGCATCAGCTGGGCTCATAGTCCATACAATATTGCTGAAATCCTCACCAATGGGTAAAAGTGTGCAATTGCACTACCATTGAAATGTGATATAGGTGCATTGTCATTTTTCTTACTTCTCTGTATCCATCACGACACACTTCTATTCATACTTCATACGCAACAAACTTGATGCTAACCTACACAAAAAATAACAAAAGCACAACAATCAAGTTCATGAAAAAATCAACATGGAAACCCAAATGGTGCAGCTACCCAAGATAAGAATTATATAACAACCTTAAATTATCTCACCTGACACTAAAAACAAACTGATAAGCGATAACTGTATGAGAAGACTCAGAAACATATTTATATAAAAAAGACAACATGGGTGTTCATATAGCGCCTAGAAAAGAGCACTCGCTCACTGCAACAACCCTCAAAAGAGAAGATATATATATATATATATATATATGTATGTGTATATAGGTTTATAAAACTACCAATGAAAGAAACCCTCAAAGAATCTACTACCTCCCTATACCCTCTAACAGTAAAACATAACCTACTTCACATTCTCCTTCAAAGCAGTGAGGGGTCTAACAGCTATAGTCAGGTCGCCATATCATGACTCTCCTCGTTGATTCTACTCGGCCTTTAATGGAAATCACGAGCAACACAATAAACTGAACCCTGACCTAAAATACCAAGAACACAGAACACCCAATAACTTATGTCCTAAATTCAAAAATAAAAACATGAAATGCATCGTTCTGATTACCTTCAAAATCGGGAGAGAAAAAAAAAGACTAAATCAGCAAAACCTAAGAACATAGAGAAGAAATCAAGAGAAAACAGAAAATCAAAAATCAAAACAAACCAGAAAAAGAGCAAACTCTAACCTACGTTTGATTCATCTTGAAAAACCATAACCACGCCCGTTACTACACCATACTGCTGAATCCTTGGTCATGAGCTTTAAGAACTTGCTTTCCTTTATCCATAGGCCCTACAAAATCCAGCGAAACAACGAAATCTAGAGTTAATTTAGTGAAAGAAATCCACAACTTTATGCTTAAACATTAGCACATTATATATCATAGATCAATTCTCTCAAGTAGCATCAAAAAAATATATCAATTCATATAAATAATAAATTACAGCATCTAACTAAATTAACCTTGAACGTTGCTTCAAAAATCATCTCAGGGATCAGCCTCATATTTAAGGTATGGTTTAAGGGCGTCAACTTCACTGGATGCTCCTGTTACACCTAAGATTAGGTGATACAATTAGTATAAACATTTCAGATGAGTAACCTAATTAGCTTACTCACTTTAATTTAGTAAGAAAAAAAAAAGTTCCTTACAGTGTCTTCTTAGTAAATCGGTTGCTTCTTAGTAAATTCAGATATCTTACAATGATAGGGTAACCTGGTGGTGATGTAAAGACTTTTGTGAATGAGGTAGTGCTGAGAAGGTTTGGGGAGGAGCTTTTGCTCCTTTCTGTGGAATATTCTCGAACGGGGAGGGTGCAGCCTAATAGTGTCCGTTGTTCAAAAAGTCTGATGCTCTTTTATATAAGCTCAATTGTTCCTGCAAAATCGAATCCGATATGAACCCATGTCTTCTAATCTTTATCAAACACCAACACTTCTTAACTTTCCACCATTTATTCATTAATCTAACAACAACACTATTTTCTTCACTATTGTTTTCTCGGCATCAAAGTGACCCTCAAATCCTCTACTGATTCGTACCTATCTTTCTAAATCCCTTGTAAACTCGAGTTACATCGACAATCTCAACCATCAATCACAAAATCAAGGGAATCAATCTTACTTGTTCAACTGATTTTTTGTTCCAGACTTTACCTCATGAATTAGAAATTTCATATTATGATTTTTCAAGCAATTAGCAATATGAAATTGAAAGAATCTATTCATTTTATGCCAGAAGAATACCTTGCAGTGTGAAGTAGACCTGGCTACACTTCTCTGCAACCTGCATTAAAACCAATCATTCAAGATCAACATAAAACCAAAATTGGTAACTTAAAGACCCTCAATTTCATATCCAAATGAACCTTTGAAATCTATTTAATGTTTAAGAGCAGTGGATCCAATCCACTTGGCTGCACTGTCATCGACGAAACTGGTATATACCGGTAAGAATATCATTGGTCTATCATAGTAGAAGGGATATAAATAGTACTTACCAAAGCAGGGGTGTCAGTGAGCTTGGTATATTCAACAATATCACCAGAAACAGGGGTGTTAATGTCACTTGTTGACTTCATACTCTCTACTGCTCCAAACCGACTAATCTTGTTACTACAACACCAATTTCTGGTAGTTGCACAACACTAACTCTGCCAAATGATCCTGACAATAGCAAGTTTAAGCTGGTATAATACTTCAAAAGATGATGACTAATTAAAAAAATATTTTGTTATAAAAATTATCTTGATGGGACTAAAGGGTCACTAGCCTATATTGTATGTGGAAATAAAAAAATCCAATTTTCACTTCTATGTGAATGAGAAACCTTTGGTTTGTCCCGCATGGGATAAACCAAGGATGAAGTCTATCTAATTACCACGAAAGTTGCTTCTAAGGGAAAAACGTGTGGATTGGATATAGACTAAGGGAATGGGCTAGTGGGCAAATTCACATATGTGCGGTGCTTCGCACCGAATCACGCACGCGGGCTTGCGGAGCTTGAGTGTGTTTTTTGCGTGTGTTTTGCATGAGCTGGCGTGAGCCGTCGTATACTTGGCGTGAGCCGGCGTGTGCCCAGCGTGTGCCTATCAAGAGTTAATGGTTTTATTTTAAATTCATATAATAAATATTAAAACCGTTTCATTATTTATGTTAATTAAAAACCGTTTTATTATTTATGTGAATTTAATGAGAATTAAATTAAAAGATTTTTCATGAATACAATTTAATTCTCTTCTCTTAAATTTGTCTATAAAAGAAAAAGAATTTTCATTTTCAACTTACCCCAGTCGCAGCTACTATCCTGACGACTTTTCCCCTCTTCTCGCTTTGTTTGCGCACGTAGATTTATCTTTTTCTATAAATTATTCTGCTGTTAAGTTCGCAACGGGCCAACGAGTTTTTGCTAGCTGGGTTGGTATCATATGGTTTTATCCTGGATTCGATTTGTCCTCACTAGTGGTATAGCAACCCTCTTTCTAGAGGTGTACCCGAAAAATATCGAGTCAAGGGCAGTCTGTTGAACAGGCGACTCCATCTTCCTGTGTGTATGAATGTCTGAGTGCTATTGTCTGCCCTAACGCTTAATCTATTTCAAGCTTCTGTTTGTTTGTTTACTGTTACAGGAAATTTCTCCAACAATCTTGACTCGATATTTGTTTTCTGTAACAATGGAAACGAGAAATAATTTTCGGGAATTGTTTGCAAGATGTTCTCTCTCAGTTAAATACTAAGAAATCTACCGGGTTCCATCCCGTGGATTTCGACGGTATCTACATTCGGCCAATGTTAGATTTGGCTAGCCAGAGCTATATTTTTGTGTTTAGCATAGTTTTTTGGCTTGATATCTAAGCACAGATGTGATGCTTTAGTCAAGTAAATTTATATGCAACTTGCTACATATTTCTATACCAGTTTGTACAGGTACTATAAATAATCAATATCATTCAGTTGAGTGTGAGTATTGATACAAGGTAATTTATTGGACTTCAGTCGTGGAATATAACACCAAATAACACTCAAATTTCTCTATACTAGTGGGCAATCCATCTAGTATATTGAGATTTGTTATGTAAAAATCATAGAATATATGAGAATATTATAAAAAGCACCAGCGTTATTCTAATAATTTTTTACATGGATGAATACTGGTTCATCAGTAAATTTAGTTGTATATGTAATAATCTTCTGAGTTCATCCGGGTAAAGTATTCATGTGATTATATACATAAAGAAAGAGAGAGGCAGGGGTGAACACTTGTCATGTCTTGAAATTCTTTGCAGAACACCGGAGTTCAATATTTCTGAGACCTGGGTCAGAAACATACTTTTACAATTTTAACCTTGGAAAAATACCACCATTTACATAAATATACTAGCTCAGTACTTATCTTTTGTATTGAATTTTCCTCAAAATTACTGGAATTTTAGAGAAGTATTGGTGTTCATTGAAATTCTACCCGGACTCTTTGATCATACAGAATATACATAAATTCAGAATAATCTTTTGTGTAATTTTCTCCTCTTGTGTCCACTAAACCGAAGAGCATAATTTGAACCTACACCAAGTGTGATAATACCCCAGTTGAATTCCCTGGGCATCAGGTGCTAATAGTCGTGATTCGGCAAAAAAATCCAATGCTTGAACAAAAGAGGGATGCTTGCGACCCTAATATGCACATCACATCGATTGTAACCTTTTTTGTTTTTTAATTTGTATTGTTTGTTTTAGCGTTTAAGTCTTTTGCACACCTTAAACACTTGAAAATTAGTTTTAAGGAAATTTTCCATTATATGATCAAAGTAAAAAAAAAAAAAGATGGAATTATCATCATCGACATCTTATTCACCTGCGAATGTTTTTGCAAATGCCACCGAAGATAAGTGATTGGTAAGAGGTTTGAATGTTAACCTATTACCAGTTATTTATCTTTAAAGGCATGAAGTAGGAATACAGTGGTGAAGAAGTTGATGTTGTTGATGATTCCATCTTCTTCCTCTTCTTATTGTGGTCATAGTGTAACATTTCCTTAGAACTCTAAAATGACGAGGGTAACAAGTACACCACTATCTTTTCGATATCAGCCTATGCAGAATTCACCTTGTATAATCTTATCGAAACAATAACGACCAAAAGATTATATCAACTTCAACAAGATGAATCTTGGTAACAGTCAACGTTCTATTTGAACTAACTATTGGATCGTTACCAAGAGATGACTAACGTACAAATGTTTTTACTTTAATTTATAAAACTGAAACAATATAATAGAGGAGTAAAAAAAATCACACGACATACAAGATTTTGTTAAGGAGAGAAAAATTGTTTGGCAGAAAAACCCCGTAACCTAGTCCATTTTGAATACTATCAGAATCAAGCCGTTATATAAATTAACTAACGCAACTTAGTTGAGACCCAACAGACTACCCTAAGTTACCAAGTTCCCTCAGTATTCATGCGCCTACAACCAATCTGGCCAAACGCACGTGAATCCCAAGAAAGAGTCCAATATCTTTAGTCGCTTCGGTACTATGAAAATTTTTGCACCTGACTCCTTTGGAACGTAACCCTAAATAGTAAAGGACTAAACTTCTTTAGTAACCAACTCATTTATCAATCTCTCAAAATTAATCTTCACATCAGAGGTAAAATAGAGTCAAAGGATCTTCCGTTTTATCAATAAAACCCCTTTGGTCAAAGGTCAAACCATGACAGTGATTATCGAAATAATCAATCTTGTTGAAAAATCTCTATCCAAGCAACTTAATGCAACTAGATAGTTTGTTCGATCTTCTACAAGTCTGATGTTTACGATTAAACTGCTTATGTAATCCCAGAGAATCAAGTTCACATAAAGTCACATAAAAATCAAAACCAAAAAAGAAAATTCTTCAAGTCTTCAATCTTCAATTATAATCTTCAAAGTAAACGCTGTAAAACAACTTGATTCTACTATTGATCAGCCACATAAAACTAAGTATGTTAGCATTGAATGATCAAAAGCTTCAACCTACATATCCAGAATCACTTAGATTTGTACTAGACAAAATTTTAAACAAACTTGAGTGGTCTTACAGAATAAGAGAAGAACCTTGGAATAAACAAGTTTGATCAATCGAAGATGACTACACGGTTAGTTCAAACACAAGTAATCAACCAAAAACTAAATAACCATCTAGCCTTCCCCCAAGGGTAAAACTAGAGGCTTCTTAATTATAAAAAAGACTTCAACAAAAGGTAGCGCAAGATTTTTCACCTAATTAGATTACTACTTTCTCTTTAACAAGTTGGTTTTTCTATACTCACAGAAGGTGTGTTCCGTAATGGGTTTATAGAATACATGATCCCCTATTTTTTATAGTGTTATGACCAAGGAGTTGATTAGAAATACTTTTATTTACCAATTTTGAAAATTCACAAGATATGCATTAATAATATATTTCCGGAATTTGTGAACACAAACTAATATCCATTTCATAATCGATTTCACTCTTAGTCTAAAAACTAAGATTAGATAGCACAAAACATGTACTTTACTAATATACTTTTCTAGAGAACTGCAAACCTAAAGGAATAGAAAGCATATAATTTTATACCAAGTACGGTATCCAAAATCAATATATTAGGATCTTTCCTTGAGTATCAAAGGTGTATTCTTGAACATTAAGAAATAAGAGTGCACATGTTCAAGTCATTATGTTGACATTTTAAAGAACTTTCTAATCTAAATTATTTACTTCTCGATATCTTGACAAACCCGGGAATATTAACGGACTAATCAAAAGATTAAAACAGAAGTCAAAAATTTACTCAGTATCCTCAAGGATAGGTCATATAATTCTATTCGAGATCGATCTTGGATCGGTCCTTAGCCAGGTATCGGTCATGAGGTCGTCCCCGAACTCTATTTCGACTCTGAAACATAGCTTGTTTAGTCCACTTCTTTATACTATGTATCTAAAATTGCTTCCAAACATATTTAATAAGGTTTGGGTTCAATCAGAATTTTAAAACACTGAATAATAACAAGTTACCAATTAGTGCAATGTCATAATCAATGAAGTCTATAGATAAGCTACTCTTTGTAATTCTATATACTTAAAGTTGTCGAAACAACTATATATATCATATATTTTGATACTTTGATCAGATGTATAGTGAACAAGTCAAGAATACTAAAGTCATTGTAACAAGCGTAACATCTTATGTTATGTTTTCAATGAATACAAATTTGCATAAACAATATATAGAAATGGAATAAGTCAAGTATTGTAGTTACTAACCTTGAACTGAAGTATGAAGTCTTTATTTTGTCTTCAATAGTCTTCAGGTATTCAAGAGTAACTAGAGAAATTAAGTCTCAACATTCTATGTTCCTATTATAACCTAACAGAATTGACTATAGTTATCTACTCAAGAAACTTTGAGTTTTGGAACTAAACTTGACAACCAAACCTGAAATACCAACGCTTGGTGGGTTTAACCGAGCAAAGATCTAACAAGATTATTTACAATGGTTTTAAGTCTTTGACATTCTGATCCATAGAATGTAGATTGTAAACCTTGAATATATATAACTATGCATCTTGGTATTGAATTGTGATTCTACTTTGATCGTTGTTTATTGTGATATGTTTTTGGCTCCAACTGAATAAAAAAGAAATAAAAAGGCTACTCTTCCTTCAAAGAAAAAAGTTATTCCTCCATGCAAAGTAACTGAAAAAACATCCTAGAAATCTTTTGTATGTTGTCTAAATAATGATCAGAATACCCTAAGTTATGTTGAATCAGATGAAGAACAAACAAACTATAATAAATATGTAGCATGTTAGGATCCAAATAAGATTGACGATGATGGATTTCCGATTAAATTATAATAACCAATATTTTTTTCAGGGAATCGGATACCCCCCATTTAGATGAAAATGGCAACTATATTCCCAATGCTGAGGAGAAGTTACAAGAAGTTGATGATAAGGTTGTGGAGGAGTTGATGATGTTAAAACCAACGAATGAGTAAAATAATATGTTGACTAAAAGAGGATGACATGCTCGTACCAAGTAAAGATCCCGAGGATGTTTATGACGTCTGGTTTAGTTAACTAATAGTGTCGGACTACTAGATTTGTTAAGTTTGTTATTATCGGATTTCAACTTAGTTTCGAACTAAACTTTATTAATATTGTTAAGTTTGCATATTTAAACTTTTTTTTTGAAATCATTTTAAGAATAAGCCAAATGGAGGGGAGAGTCGTTTTCCCACTTCAAAACAAACGAGTTACTTGGGAATCATTTTCATAACTAGTAGTTTCACTTTTAATTTAGACATGTGTAATCCAAGTTTTAAATTGCGAGTTTGATTTGAATTAGAAGATGTAATCTATTTTATTTATGTAATATGGTTTACCACATTGATTGAAATTCTGAAATCTATTACACTTTCATAGGAATCACAGTTATATTAAGCATGTGCAACACGCCATTTAACCCCTAGGAGAATCTAGTGGACGAGTTTAATCTCATGAGAGTTTACAGAAGATGTACCCACACTATCTAACCAAAAACTGTTGGAAAATCTTTGTTACCGGTTTCGGCAATAATACGACTTGTGTATAATTTCTTCCAATTCGTTACAACTTTGTAACATTGGTCTACGTCTATGTATTAAAAAATTTATAATAACTGGTTACCATAACCAAAAACAAAAAAAGAAGCAGAATAGAAAAAGAATAACAATCTATAATTCTTAAAAAAACTTACTTGGGTGTATTGAGGTGAGTTATCTTTTCACTTAAGACATTTAGTGCCCTTCCTTAGATGATGATACACGTAATGGCATATGTCTCCAGCATTTAACAATACATTTGATGTTCTTCAACAACACTTTAATGAACACAAAAAACGAACGTGAATTGATGTAGCACAACTCTGTTTTACAGACTCTCAAAATTAGCAGAAAACACAATTTATTTTCTCTAATTTTTCTCTTCTCTTCTAGTGTTTTTTCTCCATTTTCCCTTGTCTATGTGTATATCCATCCTTCTCAAGAAGATGACTATTTATAGATGTTGAAACAATATATGACTGTTGGGAAAAGTCACTAAAACAATCACTATTTTGAAATGATGTGACTACTAGTAAACAACCACAGTTTGAAACTATGTGACTATTGGAAAAAGAACGGTTTTGAAATGATGTGACTATTGGAAAACGACGATTTGAAATCATACGACTGTTCGGAACATTTATTTCTCCTTAAGTTTCAAATGTTTCAATCTACATCGGAATCTTCGTCCACATATATGAATGACATGTAATTTGGGTCAAACTCTAAAAATTTTTATTTCTTAAATTGATAGCTTGTATCAAATTGGAATTTTATTCCTTTTTCTCAGAGTAGTTTCTTTTTACGAGTCTCTCATACAAAAAAAACATACTTTGTTAGCGTTTAATTGGAAGATCAAACAACTTAACTTATGGAAATGGAATGCGAGAATTACTAATAAATTATTAAATCGACAAGCTTAAACCTCCACGACAAAGATCCTTTATGCCTACATAATCAGTTCCCCCTTTTTGGATAATTTAATACACTTTCATGTATTTATTGTATTTATTTTTAATTTGTATTCCCATAATTTCTAACGTACTGGTTCCACATCCGCCCCCAAAAGATTTTCAGGAGGTATATATTGCTTCTTGCTGGTCATATTCATGAAGGGTTTGATTACGTCGTGCTTTAATTATGGCCAAATATTCATTTAAAAATTATATAATGTCATACTCGTAAAGATACTACATTATTTTGATAGTGTCGATGATGAAATAAAATAGACATGTGTTATTTGGTAGAGAGAAGAAATCAATTTATAAAAATAAATAAAATAATCGTTAATTTTGTCAAAATCGAACGACTATTATACATCTCCCACCGATTTTAGCGTAGCCCTTTTATTTAGAATTGCTTAAACGCAACGATGGACGAAATGAAATGTACTATTCTTCTTTAAAACTAGGCACTTTTCTTACGTGTGAAAAACCATCTAGAATCGGCATAATGGAATGCACTTTCCTACCGATTCAACTTCAAAACTACACAATTTTATTTTGTACAAAACCCTCCAGAATCGGAGTAATGGAAGGCATAATACTGTCGATTCAACTTCAAAACTAAACAATTTTCTTTAAGTCCAAAACTATCTAGAATCGGTGTAATGGAATGCACAATACTTTTACTACTCATTCAACTTCAAAACTAGAAAATTTTCTTATGTGTCCAAAACATCTAGAATCGGTAATATTTGCACGTATAAATGGGACGATTATTTTTGTAGTAGTTAAAAATCTAACTATTACCCCCAAAAGATCTAACATATAAGAATGAAGATCTATTAACCTAAGATAAAAGTAAAGAACACAAAAGTGATGAACACAAATATTTACGTGGTTTAACCATTAATGAGGTCTACATCCATGGGTTAGGATTTCACTATGATCTAATGTGTTTACATTAGACTCCATTAAAGGAAAATGAAGCTCTTGGTGTGCTTGAAAATGTCTCTTATGGTGTTAGCTAAGAGAAGAAGAAGTTAGATCCCTAAAAATATATCACATTTTCTCTTTTATAGAGAAAGGGATATACATTAAGTTACAATATTGCCCTTAGGGATGACTACTTAGGATAAAAACTAGTGGAAAATAAACTATTCTATAGATGGTTGTTGTTGAGCTAAGTTACCTTGGTATTGATTTCGTACCACGTATCCGTACAGATATTTTGACACTACAATTTTAGTTTATTTCTATCCAATATTGTTCTCCGAATTGGAAAATGTTATCTAATCATTGACCGATCTCCTATGAATAGTTTATGAACTACAATAAAAATCGGCTTTTTAATCCTGCCTATTCTGTGTTAATTTTTGCAAAAAAAATAAATATATCATCTATATCTTCTTCTAACCTAACATAACCATTAACTCTAGCTAATCTAACTAAACTAACTATAATTTAGACCTTAATATAACTAATTAATTATAATTAACTCATAATTAAATAAGAAAAGATTAACTATTATATAAACCATATGGATAAGAGGCTACTGAATTTACTACAAAATATATTTTTTTCTTATCTAGCAGACCCCAATTACGTCATAATTTCTCATGGACTTTTTTTATTTTTTTAATGAGAAACAAGAAAACAAATAAACAGAAAGTATATAAAGAAACAACAAAGAAAAAAACTAAACCCTGTCACATGATCAAGACATGAAGGGAGATTTGGAGGGAACCATGTAGTGTGGATTTGTTTGCTGCAAAGCATGTTGGACGAGATCATGTTCCGAGTTGCTGGAATCTTGTTGAATATCGAAGTAGTTAGTTAACTACGGAAAAATCTTGAGTTAGAAGCTTGTTATCGTCTAGAAATCGTTTTACCCTCATGGAACTGCACATAGATCTTGATACAATATATGAATCAATTATTGACAGTCTCCCTCCATAGCTCTGAAGACCTATGTTTTTATCTAGTTGCAGAGCAAGGATGGTCCTTTTTTTTAATACACATAGAATTAGAATGTAGTAAATTTTATATCTACATTGCTAACAATTGGATTGATAAAATATAGATTGTTTTACGGTGTGGATATAGTTGAGTTTATATACTCCATTGATACATGACTCGCACAACTCTCTTATATACGTTCACTTGGCACACTAACAAATACCAACTATTCCGTTAACATTCTCATACTATGTTATTACCCTCCCTCAAGATTAAGGTGGCTTGAAGAGATAATTTGATTTTACACATAACAGAACACCATCTCATTTCACCCTGCACACACCAGGGATATACATCGAGTTACAATATTGCCCTTAGGGATGACTACTTAGGATAAAAACTAGTAGAAGATAAGCTATTTTATAGATGGTTGTTGTTGAGCAAAGTTACTTTGGTATTGATATTGCACCACGTGTCCCCACAAATATTTTGGCACTACATTTTGCCCTTTTTCTTGAGGGTTGTTCGAAGAAGAATCCTTAAGAAAATCCTTTAAGTCTTGTGTCTGCATTGTTGGTTTCTTGCTTCGTCTAGATTCGGAACGCAGTGAATGTATATTGTAACAAACTTTGTAGCTTCTACTTGTTGCTACGGGAACTAAGCGGAAGAACACAACCTGGTATAAAATTATTAATACTTTCCCTTGTTCTTGCGCGAAGTTCCAAACCATTTCTTGAAATAAAATTTACTGACTATTGGTGTGATATAATAATATTCCTTGTACGCTGCCCCTATAACACATTTTAGATTTTGATAAATAATCTTCGCATACGAAATCCGAAGCATCCATCTTGAAGAAATATAAATAAGAAGCCCAAAGCATATGAAATATCAGTTCTCAAAATATACGAAATATGAAGTATTAATCCTTGAGTAAGTATCAGAAATCCAAAGTATAAGAAGTACCCAGCCTTGAATGCTAATGAGTAGTATTATGAAGTAGTGAATCATAGGGTTAGGAAGTACACAATATATGAAGCAAAAAATTATAATGAGTAATATTTTCATGCCTAGGAAAGTAGTATGCTAATAACATCTGTGAATGCCTAACAAGATGAAAATGTGTGTACGAGAATGGTGTCTACTGAGCTACTCAATCTATTCTAATTATTTCTCATTGCCTGTGTTTGTTTACTAGAGTATGTCATATATGCAATAACTATAAGAAATTAAGAGACAAGTGTAGGAAGATATGTTATCCAAGCTATTGCTCCGATATGATTTATCTGGAGGAGATCAGAGAAGGTATGGAGCATTCCCGAGTTGAGACGTCTGGAGGGGACGTCTGAATGTGCCTTGAACTATTACGTCTGAATAAGGCCAGAGATTGTCTAACATCGGTGTTTGGAGCATGCCCTATAGGCATATGGTATGAGGTGGTGGGGACAGAGATGGTTCTTGTCCGAGATGGTCGGGTCCGAAATAGATGTCGTAAGTTG
The DNA here is from genome assembly GCA_023531435.1 of Papaver californicum. Taxonomy (NCBI): domain Eukaryota; kingdom Viridiplantae; phylum Streptophyta; class Magnoliopsida; order Ranunculales; family Papaveraceae; genus Papaver; species Papaver californicum. The sequence continues at coordinate 1,652,856 of JAJJMC010012636.1, forward strand.
ATCTTACTTCAGCAAGCTGACCAGACTTGGTTGTCCGAGTTGTACTGTGGCAGTTTGTCTGGACTCCGGGGACGATCTCCTCCGAAGTTTAGTTGATTTCGAATCAACTATTACCCCATACTAACTTGTCTGAGATGGAATAAGCTGATTGGATTTGGTGCGGGCCAAGTAACGTTACACTGAAGTAGCTGCGCCAAGGCTGGTGGAAGTTTGCATTTATTCTTCTCACTAGAAATTTAGGCGAACTTCTTGATGACAAAACAGACCCTCAACCTTATCAAACTAGCATCCGAGTATGTAAGTATTAGCCAGAGTTGGGTAGTTCGAGATAATGGTTGTAGGTGAACTGGTCCGAATCATCTCCCTCCGAAGCTAGATTGGCGAGGCCCAATTAGATTGATCGTGATTCCATGGATTTCATCTTACTGTAACTCACGATGATGAGGACTAGTGATTGACTTCATGTCGCGGCTTGGAAAACCTTCTCTTCCCCCATATTTCGTTGTTGCTGTTGGAAACCAAAGATATTGCTGGAAACCCCTTTTCTCTCGAGATGGCTTGCCAGACTCTGACCTGAGGAGAGATTGTGGTGCTCGAGATTGTTATGCTTTTCCCTTGGTTAATTCTCAGGCTCAGCCTCGATATATGATGCCTTTTGCTTTCTAAAGAATAGGAATCTAAGTCTTTCGAAAGCAAAAGTCTTATCTGGCAGCCTTCTTGCCCCATAGTCTCCTTGTTATTTATTTACACGTCGAACTCCTGTAAAAATCAGATAGCTGTGTTGTCCCATATAGTCGATATCCATAACAGGGAAGATCAGCGACCCAATGCCATGTTCCGATTTGGATATCTCATCATCACTAATCTCTAGTAATGGGATCTGTTAAGTCCACTAACTATCCTAGCCTAGGGTCTAGATCGCATTGGGGTTTACCAATTGCCCAATTCGAATAATCTGTTGTTTCAGGGATCCCTTTTCCTTCGATTGACCAGCTAAACAATCTCATGGGACCACCTGTGTTAGTCTCTGGGTGGCACCTTTGACTCCGACCTACCAGAGTCCTTGGATCACCTCGGGATATTTTTGGGTACCCGAGTACGAATGGTCCATTGTGTGTCATGGGGTTACCATAATTAGTCTCTAGGTAACCCCTTCGACTCTGGACCCGTAGTCCAGAGTCCTTAGATCACCTCAAGGGAAGGACGATACCTTGCCCGGACTGAGTACGAATGATCCATTTAGGAAACGTGATTTACTTACTCACTCCTGACATGGTCCTCTCTATAGCTCTTTGCGCCAACCAGGACATTTTCTATTTGAACTGGCATAGATACGTTGTCATTCTCTGGTGCTTTGTAACTATATCTTCTCGTGCTTTACCGTGGGCAGGTCCGATTCGTTGCTTGTTGACCCAAGCTATCTTACTATTGAAGTTGGAGTTGGTGAAGTCCGATTGCCATGCCTCCCATGTCCGATTAGCTTTTAGTTGGTGGCGCACAAGCCGATCTACTCAAAGGTTAATGTCTGATGAGATGATATGTTGCTTTATTTCGCTGTTTGTCTCTTTAAAAGTGAATGACGATTCATTTACCACGGTCTTAACTTCGTATTTGGCAGTAAACATAGTGAAAGGGAAATAAGGAATTTATCATTGTCTGCCCTTGTATGGTGATATCCCTCTTATTGTGATATTTCTAATACTGCTGCAAGATTTGCTTCCGAGTTTTGGTAGTGCGTAGCAGTCGTGACACTGACCTTCTATAGGTTGTTCCTTTAGCATACGCTGCTATGCTAGGAGTGCGAATGCCTGTCTTTGCTCCAACGCTTGCTTGCCTACCATAGCTCTCGTAAAGAGTACAACTTGCCGTTGAACTCGCCATGGTAAATAATTGAACCAGTTGGTTTGAAAAAATAATAATTCATTGGTGCTTGTTTCTTATCGCTGCCATCTTATGTTGCAAGAAGTAAACAAAGAATCACGATATGCTAAAATGAAATCAGAATTTTCTCCACACTAGGCAGAATTCTTAGTAGTTACATGTTTCTCAGACGATCCATATGTCGTTGGTGAGGAAATAGCAGCCGAATTCGTTCTTTATTATGCCGAGACCAAATGTTAGAGCCTATTGACAGTGGTGGAGATGGTGCAGCAGAATTGGTCTTGTAGTTGGTGCCTTGCCTTGTTTGCGATAACTTTTCATACTTCTGAGATTGTCATACTCCTCAAAGAAATAACTCCGAGAGAACTGGATGTGCCCCACACTAGCAGGTTGATATGATCAATGTGGATGGCAGAGTCGAACTGATGCTGGAACCGAGCTACGTAACATAATATGAGTTGAGTTTGCATCCGAAGCGATCTGGTCTTGGTGAGTACTAACCAGAGTTGAGGAGGCCTGAGCTGACTTGTTTTCAACTAAACTATAGAGGCCAAAGATGATCTGGAACCGGTGAGACCTGGTTGTGGTTGGGTCCGAGCTGGTTCATTTAGTTGGGAGAAGAGCGCAGTCGTGGTGGCGGTGGTTGTTGCTGACGTTGATACATTACTCCAACCAGTTTCTGTTGATGTTTCATCTGTGGCCATGTTACTATGATTTCCCGCTCCTATGTTGAACATTTGACCATTTAAGAGTAACAAAGGATTCCTTTGTTGATGTGCACCGGATAGTCCGTACTATGTCCTAGGCAACAGTGATTGTGATACAATCGTAGATGACATGTTCGACATCATTTGCAATTTCTAAGATGTTTTTGATGAATCATGCAGCTGTGATAGCTGGGTCTGTCCCACCCCTCCTTGTCCCATGTTCTGCTCGAGTGTTTGTTGGACAAAGGTTGTTGCTGGTGGAGAGATAACTGCAGCATCAACTCATATCTCCGAAGCTGTGGCTTCTGCTAAAGTTGTTGTTGTTGCTGAGGAGAAGGTGCGTTCGCTATGTTTGTGCCAGATCCAGATGAGTTAGCAAATGAAGTGCTCCTTGGCTGTTAACATCATGTGCCAATCCAAGTTGCTGTTCTGATATGAGCCATCTGGAGGACGCCAGAGAAGGTATGAAGGTGCCCTGAACTGTCATGCCTGGATCAAGCCAGAGATGATCTGGAGTGCGCCTTTCACTGCCATGTCTTAGTCATGCCAGAGATAGTCTGGAACCGGTGTCTTGGCTTGAGCATACTGGCTAGTGCTTCATGAACTAACCAGACTATAGATAGTACACAAGCTGGTTTATTGGCCGTGATAAGCTAATCTGTCCTGACGCTGTTCTCTCAGTTGATTCCTCGAGATTGTATGTTTGGGGGTTCATCTCTATTCTGCAATTGGAATTTCATCCTCCTGCAGCTCTCGATGGTGGGGATTAGCGTTGGAATCCATATTTTGGCCAAGAAATTCCACTGCAAGGTTCTAGTTCTTTCGAGAAAGGCCGAGTGAGTTCTCCTCCCACTGTTAGCAACATATGACATTCCAATCCCTTCGAAGGTGTAACCGCAGCATTTAATCTATAAAACACAACAGAAAATACCACTCAAAGCTTCCAAGACAGGTTTATTTTTCATAGGAATCATCACATTTTCAACCATTATAGCACTCGGTGCTCTAATATAGACAACATCAGTAAAATTTACTTAAAGGTGTAAGATGGATAAGAGCTTAATATAAGTCAAACCTAATCGAGGCGGAAAACAACTCAGATGTAAAAAACTTTAAAGTCTTAATACTTTTTCCATATGAAATAGATATGCTTAAAGTATTGGCTATAAAACTACTAGCACAAAATCCAGCTTGAGTAGGTAAAACCTCAACTACTTTGTGCTACAATTTTGCCTCAAACGCTTGTGCATGACTTTCAACATTGCAAGTCTAAGGAAATTGAAGTATGGATCTGTTTAGATTCATGGGTCTGCAAATGTGTAAGGCAGAAACAAAATCATTTGGATTGATTAAGCTCCTCTTGGCTCTTCTGAGTAATGAATTCGGTAAGAACAACTCTGCATGTGCAGTTGTGTATTAAGCTGGGTACTGCCGAATCATAAAAAAACAGTGAATCAACTTATAAGGATAAACATGAATCATTGAAGAGTATGGGCTATTTTTTACTTGGCGTATTCTGAAATTCAAAATGAGGAAAACAAATAAAATCAAGGTCTAAAGGAAAACAGGTATCCCGATAATACCAAAACAATCATAAAGAACAATGGATTTCTACCAACGTGATTCAAATACGTTTTGAAATCTTAAATCTACAAATCATATAATCATATTAAAAGCATCGTAAAAAGCATCGATATTGAACGATAACCAAACCAACTTAGGTACCAATTCAAGGTACTAAAAATATGCATTAAATAAGTCTGCAACAACTCAAATACCCATATTAGCCGCCTAAGGATGTAAAATTCAGTGAGAATATATGAATATAAGCTAATGAAGATATAGTGAATACATGTTTATTTATAGGGGATATGGTATAATGAACTGTTAATGCTTGATTAGAGCTATAATGAAGATTTCTAAACATGTGTGAATATTAAGTAGGCTCAGATGAATTCCTTAATTGCAAATTTGTGAAATAATATGAAATAGACGGGACAGACTTAGCCGCGAGTTAATGGCCTCTTGCTCGTGAACTGCTGTAGCGGCTTATTCATGCGGGTATTGACCACTGTGAGACTATTGATACAATTGTTGTGAATCGACAACCTCTTTATTATTAATGAAAGCCGTGTTAGAGACACCTAAAGGTGTTCGCACTCGATGACGCTTTGCGTAGGACTTTCGTGTTCTTAAGTGTGGTTCTACATGTGTGATTGTAACTCCTGCCTTGCTCATTTGCTGAAGCTGTGATATTTGATGCCCCTGTAATTGAGCAGGTTGCTGTGACCTTTGAAACTGATGTGCCAGCTGCTAGAATCGCTGCTGCTGCTGTTGTTGAAGTTGTACTGTTGGTAGTTGTTATTGATGAAGTTCTCCGACTTAAGCTGTATTTGTTGACTTTGTGAACTGTTGCTGCTATGGACTGGTGAAGGTATACCGGTGGTGTTATGCTACTGTATGCTACAAGGAGATGCACAGTTCGGTGCTGCTAAGGTGGAATGGGGTGGAAAGTCTGCTGCTGCCATGGTCCGAGTAGGCGATTGCTCGAGATGTGCCTGGTCCGAGTAGGTTGTTAAATTGTTAATGTTCCAGAATGGTTAGATGTATGCCAGAGATGATCTGGGCTGGTGATCCAAGGTGGTCTGACACGAGCAGGGTCTCAAAATGGCATGATGATCCGAGATGGGCTGAGAAGGTATGTCCAGATTTGGTAAATGCTAGCCAGAGTTGGTGTGGCACAAATTGAGTTGTGACCCTTTGTCCAGAGATGGTTCACACAAAAGTTCTTTGGCACAACAAGATCTAGCTAGTCCGAGAAGATGCGAGTAGGAAAATTGGGTCCGAGTTGATCGCGTGAATAGTTCTCCTTCGAATTTGCTTCCCTTCACTCAGCCACTATGCCTCTTTCTTTTCTCCTCTGCTTCAATCCACTGTGAAGCTGTGTCATTTCCTCACCGAAGTTGGACTACTACGAAGCTATGCCCTCACGAAGGTATACAATCCTTGATTTCCTTATCAACTGTCATGGACGAGGAAGATATTTCAGCTGACCTTCGCTGCAAGAACAAATAATCAAAGAAGAGCCAGATCCGATTATACTCTCTATCCTATCAAGCTCTGTGAGGTTTAAATGTAAAAATTCCCAAATCAAAAACCGAAGTTCTGATAATGTTTTCAGAATTAGTTAAATGGGTTTCCAAAACAAGATTTGGTTGTTGTAAATCTGTAAACAAAACTTATTTCTAACCAAGATTTTAGAAAGAACATCAAATTTTGTAAAAACAAGTTCTGGTTTCTATGGAAAACACCCAAATCCAACATGGATTTCTCATACTTAGAAACGAGGATATTAAATCTTCCTTTTGATTTTTTGCTTTCTAACTCAAGTAAAGATTAAAACCAGAAAAAACCCCAAATGTTGTTGCTAAGCGTTTTCGAAAAAATAAATTGGGTTTGTAAACCAGAACCTATTGACGGTGAATCTTTCATCAAAGCTGATATTAGGTTAAGGTTTAGAAAGAGAAATCAATTTTTATTGAAGAACAAACCCTGGTTCTTGTGAAAAAAAAAAAATCTTAAAACTTTTGTGTTCAAATTCCCAGATCTGAATACTTAACAGAGAAATAATTATGAGGAAGATCTGTCGTTTGAGTTTTTGTGCCGATGAGGACTTCTTCCACTTTTATTTTCGTCAAAGCTTTTCGTCAACTCTGTTGTCCGTTTTTCCTTACAACAGCAACCGTCTTTGTTTTGTTTGTCCTCCGGCTTCAGGTGATGTTTGGTATCTGAAATATCAAATCTGCTTCTCGAAGTTACCATTTTTGCATTTAACTATCTGACCTTCGCTAAACCACAAGTTTCTCAACAGAGTTGTAAAACATCCCTATTAGCGCCAAAATATAGCAGTTAAAAATCTAACTACTACCCACAAAAGATCTAATATAGAAGTAAAGAACATAAAAGTGAAGAACACAAATATTTACGTGGTTCAACCGTTAATGTGATCTACATCTACGGGTTAGAATTCCACTATGATCTAATGTATTTTCATGAGACTCCATCAAAGGAAAATGAAATTTTGGTGTATTTGAAAATGTCTCTTATGGTGTTAGCTAAGAGAAGAAGAAGTTGGATCCCTAAAAACATATCACACCTTATCTTTTATAAAGAAAGGGATGTACACCGAGTTACAATATTACCATAGGACTAACTACTTAGAATAATAACAAGTGGAAGATAAGTTATTCTATAGATGGTTGTTGTTGAGATAGGTTACTTTGGTGTTGATTTCACGCCACATGTCCCCACGAATATTTTGACACTACAATTTTTAGTTTATTTCTATCCAGTTCCCGGAATTGGAAATGGTTATCTAATTATTGACCGATCTCCTATAAATAATTTATAAATTACAAGAAAAATCGATATTTTAATCCTGCCGATTCTACGTTAATTTTTGTAAAAAATAATAATTAGATCATCTATATCTTCTTCTAACCTAACATAACCATTAACTTTAACTAATCTAACTACACTAGCTATAATTTAGACCTTAATATAACTAAATTAATTATAATTAACTCATAGTTAAGCAAGAAAAGGTTAACCATTATATAAACTCTATGGATAAGATGTCTAAATTTACTACAAAGTGTATTTTGTTCTTTTTCTTATCTAGCAGACCCCAGTTACGCCGTAATTTCTCATGGATTTTTTTTTTTGAATAAGATACAAGAAAACAAATAAACAGAAAGTATGTAAAGAAACAACAAAGAAAAAAACTAAACCCTGTCATATGATCAAGACATGAAGAAGATTTGGAGGGAACCATGTAGTGTGGATTTGTTTGTTGCAAAGCATGTTGGACGAGATCATGTGCCGAGTCGCTGGAATCTTGTTGAATATAGAAGTAGTTGGTTAACTACCGAAAAATCTTGAGTTAGAAGCTTGTTATCGTCTAGAAATCGTTTTACCCTCATGGAACTGCACATAGATCTTGATACAATATATGAATCAATTATAGACGGTCTCCCTCCATAGCTACCTTCTGGAGACCTATGTTTTTATCTAGTTACAGAGCAAGGATGGTCCTTTTTTTTAATACACCTAGAATTAGAATGTAGTAAATTTTATATCTACGTTGCTAACAATTGGATTGATAAAAGATAGATTGTTTTACAGTATAGATATAGTTGAGTTTATATACTCCACTGATACATGACTCGCATAACTCTCTTATATACGTTCACTTGGCACATTTACAAATACCAACTCTTTCGTTAACATTTTTATACTATGTTATTACCCTCCCTCAAGCTCAAGGTGGCTTGAAGAGATAACTTGATTTTACACATGACACAACACCATCTCATTTCACCCCTGCACACACCACATTCAACAAACCATCACTCTTACACTGAAAGACCGAATAAGAAAATCCAACAACCCTTGTAGACCAACTATACTAGCACCAAAATTAGTAAAGAAAACATGATATCTCTTATACGGTGAAGAGGTGACTACTTGCATTTCTAACAGATAAAAAGGTGGACGTATCACGTATGAATTCAGCAACTGGCATTTGAAGTAGAAATAATACCTTTTGGTAATATAGGCTCAGGAAAGTCTTGTGCAGTTTGCAGACCTGATGTTGTGGCTCTGGTGGTAAACCAAAGCTAATTCTGACAGTAGATAGGACCCTCGAGACTGCCATTAAACTTGAATAAGCATCTAGTTAAATTAGAGATGAACAAGCGATGACTTGTAGCATTGACAACGACATAATGAAACAATGCACTTAAGCACATCTATTGAAATTGTAGTCATTCTATGACATCTGCTGAGTTTGATAACATCTTAACCACAATAAGAGAAATCCACCTACTCATTACCAACAGAATGATTAATCCATCACTACCAGAACATACTTGGCACATACATGACCAACACTTGTATAAGATGTTGAAGAACTACATTGTGAAAATACTGATGGAATTATTGGATGATTGACTATCAGATACATGAGAGACATCATATAGTTTCTGTCTCTCAAAACGTGTATAGCACACCACCTATTCCTCACACACTCTCTTCACACATACACCACACATACTTCTCACACACTCACACTCTATTATCCCCCCTCAAGTTCAAGGTACATTGCAAATGAACATTGTACTTGCAAAGAGAGACTCTATTAACCTTGCTGTGACACATAAAAGACAGACCAGAAGAGTGGACCAAGTTTGTTGCATATGTAGGCATAGAATGATAGGCCGGTGGTGTTGCAGCAGTAGTTGTTGTAGAAGACAGTGAGCAGGCTTCAGAGATACCAGTACCCTAGAGGTAGGAGGTGTAGTTGAGAATAAGACTGCACTCCAAGATAACTTCCAAGAATGGAACACAAGACCAAAGAATGAAGCAAGCCAGGTTGCTTACTCTAGAGAAGGATTTCAAAGTGTGAATTCCTTTCTTCACAATTAAAGAAACAAAAACCAGCAAGTTATTGAGATATTCACCTTGCACTTATTTATATACACAAACAATCATTCAGCCTTCACTTGCAGAGTTTGAGGAGAGAAGAAAACTCTCACTGCAATGAGGCACCTCAGGACTGAAAACATAATTGGTTTCGGCTTAAGAAGTTCTTGACTAAAAAAAAAAATGACTCCTGTAGCTGAAAGCTGATTGTTCTTCTTCAGCTGCAGTAAAAACTTGCACATGGAGTTATAGCCAATAAACACGCTTTCTATAACTATATCAACATCAATTAGTGAAGTATCACATTAACCTCACACACTCTCTAGCTTGAAGATTGAGCAGAGTTTAACTAGTGGATGATCCACTAACTGCAATCAACATAGTAGTAATAGAACCAGCAGAACTTCATGATAAAGAACATTATCACAATCACACACTAACAACAAGAAAGAGGATATTGAGAAATTCTGAACAGAATAAAAAACTGACCAAAGTAAAAATTGAACCAAAACAATCTCCCACACAGCACATACCAAGAAAATTAAGAACCAGGAATTAAGCAAAAATCAGAACAAGAAGCAATTTGAAACTTGAAAAAAATCTGGGAGATGACTAAGGAATTGAGTTAGATGATCTGGAAAACAACTCAATATGAAGAGAGCATTGAAGCACCATATCGAAGGAGAATTGAATGAATCAGAAAACTAGCATTGAGTGTAGATGAAATCTTGATTGAGAACTAAAAACATGAATGACTGACATAGCTGAAATCTGAAACTGAAGTAGCTTGGAATCGAAAATCGAATTGATTTAAAAATTGTGTGAATCATCCTGCTGGTGTGTTTGAATCCAGACTTACGGGAATTGAACAATCCTGGTGATCTTTGCACCAGTCTTACATGTAAAATGCACCTCAATGCTGATAAGTCAGCATCAGACTTACATGGAATAGTGAATCAAAGCTGAAATTCTTCAGTCTTACATGAATTGATCTAAAAAGATCTAAAGAGATTGAGGTTGAAAACTCAAAACAGAAACCAAAAACACACAGGATCAAGAAGAATACTACCTTAATCCATTGTAGTAAATCATTAGAACCAGAGGTTGCAGTAGAATGGAAGCCTAGTGTATCTGATTTTGCATCCAGTATTTGGATTGAGAAAGATTGAAGAAATAGTGAAGTGATTCGTGTAACTTGCGAGATTGAAGAAAAATATTGAATACATCATCAATCAAGAATTAATGAGCATTGTTAACGTCGCTCAGATCAAAAATGAGTCTAGTCTTCCCAAGAACTGAAAAAGAAGAAGAAAACCAAGAAAGAAACAAAGAATTGAAGGGATTGCTTCTAACTCACACTGTATATTATATAGTGCTGAATCTTGTGAAGAGTATTTCCTGAGTATTGTAAATTGTTGGTTTGAAACTTGTACTTAGCTTTAACAACACCGTTGAATCGAGAATAACCTCATGCCTTTCCAAGAACAATTCATTTAATACACGTCATTGATCGAGAATCTCATTTAATACACCATCGATCGAGGTTGAATGTAGAAGAAGAATACCTAGCAGTTAATGAATTTTATTGAAGAATCCATTAATAACACCTCTGTTCGAGGATGAATTCCTAGATCGAGATAGAAATTTAAGTTTCTCTAGAAGACCTTAATGAAGAATCCACTGATCAAGGATGACTTCTGTTTGAATCGAAGAATTTGTTGCTTGTTCGATATTCTTTGAAGATCTGCTCATTAACAACAACATTAATCGAAAAATTCATTGGTGAATTGTTTTGATCAAGGTTGAATTTGATTGAAAACAAGAAAGAATGGAAGAGTTCGTTGAATTGAATTTGAATCGAGAAATCAACAGACCTAGAATGAATTCCTTCATTGAATGCGGAAGAAATTAGGGTATTGAATTAATGGGAAAGATTTATCAGAGAAATTTTGGGGTTTTCCCAGGTATGGCTCTGATACCATATAAGATGTTGAGGAACTACATTGTGAAAATACTGATGAAATTGTTGGATGATTGACTATCAGATACATGAGAGACATTATATAGTTTATGTCTCTCAAAACGTACATAGCACACCACCTATTCCTCCACACTTTCTTCACACATACACCACACATACTTCTCACACACTCACACTCTATTAACTTGTATCACTGTTAACCCTTACAAACATGAAATTGAAGCAGCATTGTTGATGAAAACTCACACTCCAGCTATGACCACCAACAACAGTAACACCATATGATATCTATGTATATCATTCATATGCACAGAAAAGTAGCATTTGGTAGCAAAAAATGGTGTATTATTCTAGAACTTCAAGAGCTGAAGCAAATTATGAAATCACCTAGTATTATTCACCAATAGAACACTTACCAACATAGAAAATGAATAAGCCAACTATAAGCACCAACATTTAAGGATGTAGAACTTGAAACAATTTGCAACAAACAAACCCTGATTCAACTGCTCTTGCGAAAAGAGTTACTCAACACAACCTAAACCATCATGATATAAGGAATCTTGCATTATTCGTCAACATACTAACCAAACTAGTAAAAGGATGTAAACAACAGGCTGCGTACTCCAAACATTTGCATACTTACCGACAACGAAAACTTCAATCCAAATACAGTACCAATATCAAAGCCAACTTCAAATCGTCATACCAAACTCCATCATCTCACACACACAAGATATCAACACCAACTAGGTGATCCAAAACAAATTTGGAGAATAGTAGTTGAAAATAATCATTTAAGCACTATAATGTGTGGGGAACATTCACCAACAAGATTTCTCGATATTTAAGTGATCGAGAAGAGTAGTTCTTCACCATTAAGCGAAACGACTTTAAGATGCATCCAATTAATATAATTAGCATAAACATCACGCCCAAGGCATAATAACACCGATATCCATCATCAATAAATCTTGATCAAGGATTTAGCAGAAAATCTAACTAACTATGATAAGAAATAATATATGAAGATGAAATTTTACTTTGATGATGTTGTGATTATGTGAGGGAGAACGGAAATGTGGAGTATATAAAATAGGGTAAAAAAGAGGTATAATTGAGATTAACTCATGTTTTCATTAAATAATTTTAATGTGATATAAAACTACAATAAATGTGTCTCTTTTTATAGGGAAGACTTGAGTTCTAGTCCTAAGAAAACTCCAGGAACCCTAACTTGTAATCTAAGTAATTTTAAAAATTAATAATTTTTCAAAATTAATAAATTTTAAAAATAATAAATACCCAATATTATAATAAAAAATAAAAAATATATATAAATCCTAAATTTAGTGGATGTTTTACATCTGGTTCCCCATCTTGAAAAGAATTCGTTCTGAATTGATAAAATGATGAAAAACGTGTCCTACATCATGCCTGCTATCTTGAAAAGAAGTTTTACTAGATACTATAAATGATCCATCCAACAAATAATATACTTTAAGTACGTTGATGATCGTAAAATATAACACCATATAATGGATCGTTGAGCACAAAAACTAATATCGACGTCGTACATAAAACCTTAGTAATAATATTTTGGAGTACTTTTGACCGGCATAATTATTCTTAGCTAGATTTTGATCTTCCATGATAGGAATAAATGGTACTTCATTTTGGCTAATTTTAAAATCCTGCATAAAAAGCATTAATAGTGATTCTATTATTGGTGAAGACAGTGTTGGTGTCGGGGTAAACACATGAAGGGTTTCGAGTTATGACCAATCCAATTAATCCAAAATAACCTTCGCTTTTGCAAGTTGACAAACTAACATTCGCTTTTGCGAGTTGTCAATGGTTTTCTGTAGTTCCACAAGTTCACGAAATATGTGGTCAAAACTAAACATGATAAAAATAAGTTGATGATCAGATTTTTTTTATTTTTTTGATAAAATAAAAATAAATTGATATAAAGATATGGAGATCTAGGTAGAAAGGGCGAAAGAAGAAGATTTAGATTGAAAAGAACAAGAGGATTGAATACAGGCTCTTGATGCCACTTGACGTAGAATAGAACCGTGGAATATAGAAAATAGGGTAGAAAAATTGGGATAACTAATATTAACTCATGTTTTCATTGAATAATTTCAATATGATTTAAAATTAACATAAACTTATCTCCTTTTATAGGGAAGACTTGAACTCTAGTTCTAAGTAAACTCTAGGAACCCTAACTTGTAATATAAGTAATTCATAAAATAAATAACTTCTCAAAATAATTAAATTCGTAAAAGAACAAATACCTAAAATAATAATAATTAATGATAAAAAAATATAAATTCTAAATCTAGTAGATGTCCTATATCATTATGAGTTGAACACATGAAGATAGATCTAAAGTAATCAAAAAATGGAAACCGAGATTACCAACTTTGTTCAAGTCATCCAAATTGAAGATAAGAAACCAAAATCCATATCGATGGACATGCTTGATCTTGTTTGTTGTCGTAGAAGTAATGGATTGTAATACCTAATTCTTGCTAAAAATACCATTAATGAGAAGAAGATGAAGATTATTACAGATTGTCTATGTAGATGCAGATAGAAGCGCAGATTTGAGACGAATTAGTCTCTGAAGAGAAATCTCGAAATAAATTGATCACTAAACTAAAATGATTTCTGAAATCATCCTACATATTCCTATAGCAGCGACAGATGAAGATGATGATGTTGATGAAGTTACGGTGGTGGTAAAGAATTTTAGGGTTACTCCCAAGGATCGATGCCGTGAGGCTAGACCCTCAAATACAATAGTAAATCTGATATCCTCATGGTTATCAATTGGGTTGATAAAAGATAAGATTGTTTTACAGTAGAGATACAATTGAGTTTATATAAGCAACTGATATATGAATCGAAAAACTCTTTTATACACTCGGTGTACTTGGAACATTTACAAATCTCAACCCTAACAATAACACTTTCATGCTAGGCTATTAAAATACATGAAAATGGTGTGTTAGTACTTTATATATTTTGAACCAAAAGAAGTAAAAAATGATAATCCCACAAAGATATCAAGAAATTAAATTCAAATTTTTTACTTCGAATACTTCCCCACATTTAAACGTTATTTTTTTTCTCTTCTTTGTAATTTTTTTGCTGAAAAACCTGTATTCCATATGAAATTTAGACACACAACTTCTTATAGCTCCAAGAATAATTCATGGGAAAATTTGTAAACCTCATATCCATAATGTAACACTACCAAAATATTTTAACTCTAAGCAATGTGAGCTCCCATGTTGAACGGTGATAAAAATCCTCGCTTCATATCGTGTTAAATTGGCCTTTTGGGCATTGATGATTCTGGGTGCACGGAACACTTGGCAGAGCCCTATTGATGAAAAATTCTTTAGGGTTAGGTACATGCACTTCTTAAATTCTTAAGGGTTACTTTGCTGCTAAGTATCCACTATTGGATGTGTTTGATTATAACACTGTGCAGGTTCACCGAGAGGAAATCAAAAAAGTTACCCTGTTTTATGTTCCATATCCTCTTCCAAGTGTAGGGGTAACTATCAAATAACAGTTTTACTAATTCTATATTATGATAACATTTGTGTGAAACTGTTTTTAGAACTGCAGAACGTTATCTGGGCGGATCCCTAGATATTCAGATTGTTGGTTTACATACGATAACCAGAAGGCCGGATTGAGGATGTTAAACTACAAGTTAAATGGGAGGCAACCCGTTGGTTATATCTCTATCTTTATATATTTATATTTTATTAGTTTTTAATATCATTATTTGATTTACCATCTTAAAGTTTTACATTGGAAGAGTCAATTACATTGAGGAAAATATAAAGTTTAAGTGTGGGGGAGTATTTGCATATAGAGTTTTCACTTTAGTTCAGTATTCACTTTCGTAGGTAAAACTTTTTAAATTTTATTTTATTTTTTTTGCATAAACCTCCAACTTTTGGATATTTTAGAGTCGCGTAGTATACTTTTTGCAAAGTTTTCATACGGAGTTCTTACCAAATAATTAAACTTAGAAGTCATAGAGAACTTACATTCGGTGTTCCTAATCGTTGAGAGGATAGCCTTGGTGAAATTAACAATACTAGTGGAAAATTAGATACAAAAGGAAATGCATTATTAAAGAATTAACCAATCATTATTAGAGACTACCCTATTAAAAAATTTAGAGTGAGGCACCAAACTTTCAACTTAGTTTTTCCCGTTGAGAGTGTTTCATGGGCGGTAACTCCAGGTTGAATCATGAGCTACTCAACCTCGCACTGGTCTCTTGAGTGTTATTCTTTCAATGAAAGGGGTGACATCAGAATTATAAATAAATCTCATTTTTGTAGTCTTATTTGCAGTTAGTACCACTCTCTCGAACAATCAACATAAGCAACACACCATCATTATCCACAAGCATAACAACATCAAATATATAAAGAAAGTTGAAGGCGTTTAAGGTTTACAAGCAACAACCAAGAAGCAAGGAAAATGTATATTCAAAGTGGACATAAAGTGAAAAGGAAAAAAAAAACAAAAAGATGTAAGTTTTTGAAGTTTATGATACCAAGGAAATACATCATCGTAAAGAATCAAGTTCTAGTGTCCTTTTCCTATGGCATATGTATTCTCAAAAAAAATAAATATATATATTGATCAAGGCCGTGGGGAAAGCAGTTTAAAGCAACAAGTAATCGAAAAATGAGTACAAGTTGTCAAAGTTCTATGAAGTTCGGGAGTTTATCATAGAAAAAAAAGAAGAAGATATTCTTAGAGATCATCTGAATTTTTTTTCTAAAAAGAAATTTTCATTGAAAATAATAATTAAGTGTCACCATTCAACGTGTGTAAGTATTCTCTATTTATACCTGCTTACACATATTTACGACTCATTTCTATCGTGTTATGAGTAACCGACCAGTGAGGAAAAAGTCAAGGCGAGATACTTATTGGTTGTTGTCGAGGATGCATTCTTTCATAGACATTAGTTTGGAACATTACACTCTCATTTCTCAACAATTAAGTGTAGGTGTAAAGTTCTCTTGTACTTCTAACTTATTATTATTATATGCAAAAAAATTATGTACTCACATAGATCTTTTGAGGCTTGCGGCTTTGTAATACTTAGAAGTTGTAGTAGGTTTTGCGGGTATATTTCTTGTAAACCTTCACGAGACTATAACTCGTCAACTAGGGATACCTAGGGGTTTAAAGGCTTGTTGCACATGCTAAGTGCAACCATAATTCCTTCGAAAATGAGTTAGGTTAGTTAGGATTGGTAGTTTGCCCGAGGACTAGCAAAAACTAAGTGTTGGAAAACTTTATAAATGCATACTTTACATGATTTTAATGTCAAATTCATATTAATATTTGTTATAATGCTTGCATATTGCTTGTTATTACTCTTGTTTTATTTTATTTGTTTTCATTAGGTAAAACATCTCAATAAGAGTGAAAATGGCTACAAAATATCTAAGAAGTGGAGTACTCTAAGTGTTCAAGTGTTTAGAGCCAATAAAAGTGGAATGAAGGTGCTATAAAAGGAGCAAAGAACGTCGAAAAACACAAGAACAACCAAAAATCCAAGCAGAACTCTTTGAAATCCAGAAGTTCTTATCACCATCTTGCATGAAAAAATTATGAGCAAAACGGTGAAACCAACTTGTATTTGGTTTCTGTTGGGCCTATTTTGGGCCTGCATGAGAAGAAAAAAAAGTGATACGTTTTGGGCTTGCCTTGGACGTGAAAATAAGTGTTTTATTGGATTTTGAAAAGCTTAAGTGTCCTAATTGGATAGGAATTAAGGGGAGGTATTAGTATTTGAGGAGGTTAAGTTTTCTACTCGGATAAGGATCAAACGGAGGTGAAATTTTTTGATGCTTATCAGGTTTTCTAGTTGGATAGACATTAAGAGGAGGCTACAAATGCCTACATGAAGAGGAGTCTGGATACAACTTTCACACACAATTTTCCCTACAATTAATCAAGCTTTTGGAGGAGAGTTTTTTCCTGGCTTTTATTGTGAGCTTTTTATTTTAGTTTTATTTTATTTCTTTCGCTTTTCTTTTATTGTTAAAAACTCCATATCTATGTCTAGCTAATTATTTTATTGATTACGAATGATTTCAAAGTCCTCAATAATGAGATCTTAATCATTTTATAATTTTACTTTGAGTTTTATTTTTCTTTTTGATTGTATCTATTATTTTTAGTGTTTAAGAATGGGGAAAAATATTTGTATCCCAAGTATTCTTATTTCTTTATCACAAACCCACCATTAAGATACTCAATATGTGAAACCCATAACTAGTTTTAGGAGTACTAATTTTACTAAACTAACCTTTTATTTCATATATTATTTTATTTCCAATATATAGGATTGACCAAAAACTTTCATATTTGGTCTTTCGTGAAAAGAGTCAAAAACCAAGAATATATGATCAAGCTTAGATAGTAAAATTCCTACTTCCTTTCTTCTTTTCTTTCAAAAATCCCGTTAATAAATTAATAAATAATAATCCATTTTCTCTAAATTACTCCTTAATTCAATGTGTATAGAGATGACACTAGTATGCAAACCGATCCTTTGTAACTAATGTTAGGATCAACCTAATTTACAAAGAATAAAGCATCCGACTAATTTACACCTCAAGAGTCTATTCTTGGTGGGTCTGTTGGATATAATATGGTAGTCGAGCATTTTCGTATCCAGTGACAACAAGAATTCCGGGGATAATAGAGCTTATTGTTATTCTATGGTTGATGATAATATAAATTTAACAAGAAATCAAAGAATATTTTAGTTAAATTTCTTTTTAGCGAAAGCAAAAGATTCCTTAATCGTCTTTCTTCTTATTATTTTAAATCAATATTTAATATTTCATTTATTTATTTATTTCGCTTTACAACTAACAATCCCCCTTTTTATACTTTTGACAACTAGAAACTCAATGCTTTTGATGGGAACAAACTTATTACCACTGTAAACCATTTATGTTTGGAACATAAGTAAAGTAACTCATTTTTTATGTAAATTCTGTGCATCAACATGTGACGTGTTATAGGATGTGGTAGTAATCTTCAAAGTTGTCGTAACTTTTGACGGAGGAATACTCAAGTTTGCGTGTAGAGCCAACCCTGTGTCATGTGAAGATCTCAAGGAGGCTTGTTATAGGCCTATGTGTCATGAGGAGATCATAAGTTTGGATGAGGTCGAGCATGACCTATTTCATAGGCGTTTTCTTAGGAGAAAAACAAGGTACGACTAGCTCTGTAGAGAGGTTAATGTATGGTAAAGGTCAAGTGTTAACCTGGTATAGTTGGACGTCGATCAGATGACCAGAAGCATAGCCGAATATGCAGAGAAGTTAGGGCATGATGTGTCTTGTGCCACCATAAATGCAAGATGAGCCTTTGTCCAATCATATGAGAAAGAGAAGGATGAGGTTGAGCACCAGCCTTGGATGAGGCTCATCCTCTTCTTGGGTGATGAGAAGACGAAGCTAACGCGAAAAGAATGAGGTCATCCCGAGTTCGTATGAAGAAGTTATGAGCAAAATGGTGAAACCAACTTGGGTTTGGTTTTCGTTGGTCCTGTTTTGGGCCTGCACAGAAAGAGAAAGAAAGGATACCTTTTGGGCTTGCTTTGTACGTGATAAGGGGTTTCGTTGGATTTTGAGGAGGTTAAGTGTCTGAATTGGATAGGTATTAAGAGGATGTGTTAGTATTTGAGGAGATTAAGTTTTCTACTTGGATAATGATCAAAAACAGGTGAAAATATTTTATGGTTAACAAGTTTCCTAGTTGGATAGACATCAAGAGAAGGTTACAAAAGGCTATATAAAGGGGAGCCTAGATACAACTTTAATCTCGTTTTAGTGTGAAAAGAAATGTACGGTAAAATCATACTTTCAAGTAGGTTCGAGAGATGAAAATCGAACAGGACGAGCCTAAACCAAGAAATGGCCGTTCACGCTCTGCTTCAATCACAAAGGTGGAGAAGATTGGGTAGGTCTTATGGGAGGGAAGCAAAAAAGGTTGAAAAAATATCAGTGTGATAGGTAGTGTGTGAAGAAGAAAGGAATCCCTGAGAGGAATCACTAATTTTGTATATTTAGTTTCTCCTGACTTGTTGTCTTGTTCTTGAATGGATGTGAACTATCTATTTATAGTTCGAATGAGACACATTGATTTCTCAGAAGTTGTGGAAGTCAGGGAGAGGTGGAGAAATGATGATTGTGGAGATTGTAATGGGGTGGTATCCGAAAATTAAGGAGGATCTGTAAGACCACTACTCCTCATCCTCTCAACTGCTCTGTAACCGCCCACTACTTATTACCTTCTTGATCGTGGAGGTGGTGCCACCACGCACGAATTCTGTAGAACGGCATACCAATACCCCAATGATAATTCCCCCATGTGTTGTATTTGATATTCCATATAGAGAGTGGAGTCATAAGCCATTATTGTTTTAACTAAGTGAAGTCAAGTCAAATGACTTGCTAAGTCAGTGAGACAAGTTGCGCGACTCACCGGATTGATAATCAGACTGACTAATATCGAGTCTGGGAAGTTCATTGGTCATGTACTTGCTTGGGTGTAACATGGAACATTTAATAGCTAAGTATTAGTTTAGAAGTGACTTAGCATAAGTCTGAGAGGCATTTGAGGCCAAATGTTGTAGAAAGCTTCTTGAGCAAGGAGACCTACTAGTATTCATATAAAATTTAATATTGGACTC
This sequence comes from Papaver californicum, assembly GCA_023531435.1. Taxonomy (NCBI): domain Eukaryota; kingdom Viridiplantae; phylum Streptophyta; class Magnoliopsida; order Ranunculales; family Papaveraceae; genus Papaver; species Papaver californicum. The sequence goes on from JAJJMC010012636.1 coordinate 1,672,678, forward strand.
ATATTAAGAAGAAAGGCGTATTTCTGAGGGAAGTAGCTAGCAAAGCTAGTACTAGATACTTATAGGGAATTATAATGTGTTAGATCTTTCAATATAAAAAGATAATGTGCTAACATTTCAGGAGTGAGACCAACATGCATAACTTCTAGTAAATATCAAGTATACTAGGGTTAGGAAGATATTGTCAAGGACGTTTGAAGTTAGCACTTCAATTAAATAGTATTGTTAGAATTAGGGTCAATGCGCTTGTGGCTAAGTCGTTAAGTATGGTCATGTTATGCTCAAGGTGCATTAGGCTAGGCTAGAGACGCATATTCCTTGGCTAGGGACGCGCTAAGCAGCTGGGACGCATTAGAATGAGACATTCTAGGCATGGCTAGGTAGGGGCGCTTTGGCCACTATGGCATGCGCTAGGCTTTGTCTAAGGTACATCGGCCACTAGGGGACGCGCTAGGGCATGGTAGGGACGTGCTAGGATGGCCGCTAGGGGCGCATTTGCCACTAGGGGTGTGTTAGGATTTTCTAGGGTTTATTGGCTACTAGGGACACGCTAGAGCATAATAGGGGCGCATTGGATCCAAGGGGCGTGCTTCAGCTAGTATGGACACATTGGCTGGTAAGGCGCATCATCCTTAGCCTTTACTCGGGGACGGGTTAGCTTGGTAATGTCCGTGCTCGAGGACGCGTCATCCAGATGAGACCATTGCTCAGAGACGCGTCAGGCTAGATAGACCGGTACTCGGGGACGCGTCAGCTAGCCAAGGAAGTTTAATCCTTCAGCGCTGGGGTTAGGGTTAGCACTAAGGATGAGGTGTTAAGGCACTGATGCGCTAGCTAAGGCCTCATTTGGCCAAGATGTGCTAGCTAAAACCATTTTAGTTAGTTACGCTTCTCAGGTGCTAGGGTTAGCGCCAGGAAAGTTAGCGTTTTTTGCTCTAATGTGGCTAACTACTGCCGATGCGGTGCTAAGCCAAATAGCTAATGCTAACTTGGCGCTGATAAGAGAAAATGATAGGGTTGGCCTAGCTCAGAGGTTCAATGAGTTTTTATGGAATTGCTTCTTGGTTGTGGCGCATCCTAGAGAAGTGACGCATTATTTGTGGCTTATATTCAAGTAAAGTGCTAAAGTAGCATATTTGAGATCGGAAGAGCAATTTGAGAAGAGTTCGTTGCGAACGAAGCGTTAAGCTAGAGTATATTTTGGGGTTTAAGCATTGGCTATTCCCAAATTTGATAGATGTTACTGGAACATCGATGCGTACTCAAGACAAGTTCAAGGAATCCGGTCGTGGAATTTATGCGACTTGAGACTAGTTCAATATGGCATAAATATTGTGAGTATTGAGGAGGATGCGAGGCCAGTTAGAATATTTGTCGTTGTTTAGAGAAGGCTCAAGTTGCTCTATACTAGTGGGCAACCCATCTAGGAGTTTGAGACTTATTATGCAGAGATTATAGACTACGTTGTTAGCATAGAATGCATGTAGCCTTTTGTAGAGACTGTATCCTCAATACACCTGCGGAATATAAGTAGGAATACAATATTTTGTATTTTAATGTGAAGTCACAAGTATGCGGATAAGTATGTGCGGATATTTCTATGTTCCTACAACTAGGCAGAAGGGCGATTTTATAATTCTGACCCTTGTCAAAAACTCACCATCTATATTAAGTCCCCTGCTTAGTGAGGAACAATAATGCTGACAGTAAGCACTAGATGGTGAGAGTATACTTATAATGATTATATATGCATAATAAAAATTTAACAGTAGAAGAAGATATACTTAGCTTATGGCTTTAAGGTACTGGGATAAGTGCCTATTAGCATAGATCTTGGCTAGGATTAGTAGATGCCCACATTCTTTCCCGGAATTCCTAATTTGTGAGCCAAGGGAAGCGTAGCTAGGTTGAACTTCTGATCCAATCACGTTGGTTGAGCAGCTACCAGCAGCGTCATGGAGAGTACGTCTATGAGAACACCATTGGTCAGGGAAAAAACTTGGTTAGCTCTGTCTTATCCGCGATTGAGATATGTGCCCCTTAGCATTAACCCTAGTTGGAATTAGTAGGCGTCCATGTCTTGGCCAGGAATGCTTTCTTTCTCGTGAGTATAGAGGGGACATGGTCGGCGCTTTTTTTTTTGAAACAAGTCCGTTTCATCTCAAATAGAGGATCAAGTCAGTTGGATTGATTCTTCATGTATGTTCCCAGCAGGAAATATTGTTAGCTTTATATCCTCCGGGCAATATCTTCGAGGCAGACTTAGGCCTTGGATTTAAACTTTCTTGTCAGCAAGTAGTTGGTTCCGGTGCTTGCTTAGGTTTTGAGTATGTAGCGATCCAGTGCTAGTAATAGCGTCAACAAGACGTCAGTTGATGAAAGACAGGGCACTCGGAGACGATGCTTTAAGTTGTAGTTGGTAGCAGCAAAGTTGGAGATATTGGAAATCGGCAGAAAAAGCTGATGGAAGATCAGAACTGCAGATGCGGCTGGTGGTAGACTCTAGAACTCTTGAGATAGAAAGGTTGATGAGGTATTCTTGGGAGAAATAGTACGACCTTACATGATGGTATGTTTGAGAAGATAAAGGTCCACCGGAAGATGAGGTCTTTATAAAGCTGAGTCTTCTAAATCCCGTTTGGAAACCTTAGTTTGCACACCATCCGCTTCTAAAGTTGTTGAAGTTTCATATAATGTCGTATTTTGACGTTTGACCCCAACTTTTACATCCAAGAGACCAAGCTATCATATGCAAAAAGAATTACTCGATTCGGAGTCGGCTAGGTCAGTCAACTATGCGTAAACATTTGTGATTAGTACTCCCGTGTGAATTGTCAGATCTCGTAAAATTTAGTGTAAGATCCATATCTTCTAGCTAAGGTCTTTCATGGATGTACCTTTCTGGTATGTCATAGTAGAGACATAGACAAACACTTATCGTGAAGGATGCCTTGACCCGTTCTTTAACGATTGTCATTGATTTCTGAATTTGTAAATTGTAGAAGTACTGACAAGAGCATCAAGGAATATAGGAGTGGACCGAGCTGGTGCCTGAAGGTGATGTCGTGAGATGTTGTCATCGTAAAAATATTGGCTTCGTGAGGATGCTAGCTCAGAGAGCAGTATAGGTGCTAGAGAGCATGACAGGTACCATGAGACAGGACAGGTATCATGAGATAGGACAGGTACCAGGACGCATGACAACCACCAGGAGACGAGACAGGTATCAGGAGGACAAGGTGTGCGATTTTTCCATGTTGAGCATATTATTGGATTTCTGAATGGAAACTTGTAAACCAACATTCGAGAAGTTGAGAGGAAAAGCCTAAATCTGAGGTGACTGTGTCTTTGAAGTTCTGAGCTGGAGATGATTGTGGCTTCCGATTCCGGAGCGTTTCCAACAGTAGAATCATGTGGTTGAAGTAAGTAGAAGCAAAAATGATGGGGTTACCTTTCTAGATGTGATCAGGTAAGAGGCGGAGGCCTCTGGGGTATTCATGTAAAGAGGTTTTATCGCTAGTACCGTTGTTGATCAGACTTTCTAGTCGAAGATGTTAGTGTATTAAGCTTTCAAAAATGAGGGATTCGTCAGTCCCCAAGTGTAACTCACTTGGATCCGCTACCAGGCAGAAGATAATTTTTGGTGTCGTCACAGGTCCATGCTTCTAATAATTTGAGAGGACATGGAAAATCATAAAAGTTGAATCCATCCTTCGATGTCGTTGAAGTGCTGGGACTGGGGCGAGTATCTGAATTGAAGTTGAATCCATCGTTGTCGTCCAGGATATTGAGATGTAACAGGGTTGCTTTTGTTGGAGGCGCAGTGACACATCACTGGGACAAGTCTGAGATACGCTGGCTCTGGCTTTTATTGTTGATGCGTCCCTGAGGGATAGGTATTAGAGTGGGGAAAGTAGCCTCGAGGCTCCTCCATTAGCTTAGATATGTCTCAAGTAAGCTTCTTCTCTTTATGAACATGACAAAACATCTAAATTCTTCAAACTTCTCATGTAAACATACTCGTATTCGAATTTGCTAAAACTTTATGGATTTTCGTCATCGGAAATTTCAGAGGGAAAAACGTTGTAGAATCTTCATACGAGCTCCGTTTTTGATGGTTGACCCTTTTATCCTTATTAGAAAAGAATTTCCTACATCTATATTGGAAGAAATCCAGGTTTTGAGCTTATTTGGGGCGTCAAAACGACCAAATAGTAGAACTCAAGAAGTATTCAGGAAAATCCTGACAGTTTTCAGACTTGACTCCGCTAGCTGTTTTTTCCATAACTCTTAGCTCGCTTGTCCGAATGATGCACTCTTTAAATACATAGTGCTAAAATCGAAGTGCTAAGGTAGTGATATACTATCTAAGGCCTTATTAGCAATATATGTGCTAGATAGGACCATTTTAGGTTAGTTATCACTTCTCAGGTCTTAGGGTTTAACATCTGAAAAGTAAGCGCTTGTAGCGCTACTATGGATAACTGGTGCCAATGTCGTGCTAAGCCAAATTTCTAGTTCTAACTTGGTGCTAATATGAGAAAATTCTAGGGTTAGCTTCGCTCAGAGATTCTATGTGTCTTTTATGGCATTGCTTCATAGTTGTGGCGCATCCAAGATGAGTGGCACATTATTTGTGGCTTATATTTAAGCAAAGTGCTGGAATAAAATATTTGGGCTCAAGATAGCAATTTAACAAGCATTCGTTATGAATGAAGCGTTAATCTATAATGTATCTCTGGGTTTAAGCATTAGCTATTCTCGAGTTTAATGGATGTTGCTAGAACATCGATGCGCATTCGAGGCAAGTTCAAGGAATTCAGCCGTAGAATTTATGCGACTTGAGACTAGTTCGATATGGCATGAATATTATGAGTATTGATGAGGATACAAGGCAAATTTAGAACGCTTAGAGAGAGTACCTGTACTCTGAACTCGCTTGCGGAATATAAGTAGAGACACAGTATTATATATTAAGCATATGCGCATAACTACACACATATATATTATTGTTGCTTAGCAGAGAGCAATTTTACAATTCTAGCCCTTATCAAAAACTCACCACCTACATTAAGTCACATGCTTACTGAGGAACAATAATGTTGCACAATAAGCACTAGATGATAACAGTATGCTTATAATGATTACATATCCGTAACTTGAATTTTAAGAGTAGAAGAAAGTGTACTTAGCTTCTTGGATGTTTGAGATATTCCCCCTTATCGTGAAATTTGTTGGAGATAGTAGGATCCCCTGTTCCTGTTGGAAATACCAACTTGTCGTGAACTATGAGGGGTGCGGATAATGCTTTTCTCCTTTAGGTTATGTTGAGAAGTGACGTTATTGATTGATTTTCTTTGCAGTTGGTCTCCGCGCATGTTGTTTACTTGAGTGAGATGCATAGCTTGATCACGACCTCATTATCCAACGGAACCTAGGAGTCAGAACAGTCAGCTTTCTGGTCTTGTTGGCCATGCTCAGATCCTTCCACTTTGGAAAGAGTCTCCGTTGAATTTTTGGAATTAGAAAATTAGGGTTTTACTTCTCCTCTATATAAGTGAATAGATTGTTATCATTTCCTTAATTCCAATCTCGTCATCTTCACTGCTTGCAGAGTCAGTATCCTCTTATAACATTATGTATGATAACAACGGATCAGATCAGGATCACCTTCTTGTTAAGCGTACCTCATAGGTGCCTAGTCCGGTAAAAAAAATAATTATTCTGGTACTTGAGAGCAACCGACTTATTTGGTGATTCTTCATCTTTCTTGCAGGAACCCCATATTAAAAAATTTTCATACATGCTGAGGGCTAGAACTATCAGAAAGGGTAGTTCCTCTTCAAACATCACTAGATCTAACAGACCTACTACTGTAAGTAAGATTTTCTTTTTTTTTATCCTAATCCAGGGGAGCACTTCAACACAAGTGTTTTGATCTGCTTTTTTCGACAGGAGATGGAGGTTATGGACATGTACTGGGGAAAGAGAAAATCCAGGGTGTCTCCTCCTGCAGAGGAGGATAAGAATGTTGATGCCAAGGTTGAAAATCCTTTTGACCAACCAGTTTTAATCTTTCGGGTAGTGATCTTGGTCTCACTATTCATGAATACCGAACCACAGGCCTTCCTTTAGAGATGTATATGAACACTAGTACAAAAATGGGCTTATGTGACAGTTAAAAACTGCCACCAAAACATTTATGTGACAGTTTGAAAAATAATTGCACTGTCATTAAAGCCTTTGTTACAAAAAGGTCTATAAGAAACTGTTATGGAATCATGACTATAAGGTAGCAGTTTCTTCATAAACCTGTTATTTTCCACAACTTACAGTAACATTTCCTAAATGAAACTGTCATCAGAAGATCAATTTCTTATACTAATGTAACAGTTTCTTCATTAACCTGTCATCGTTGACAAGTTACAGTAACATCTTCTAGATAAAACTATCTAAAACTTAATTTTTTTGTACCAAGGTAGCAGTTTTCTCATGAACCTGTTATAGTAGGTAACATTTTCAAGATAAACTATCATCATACACATCGTTTGTACTGATTTCATGTTACAGATTTGGTGATATGCACAGTAGTAATTAATATCAAAATAACAATAATTATAGGAAAAAAATTTTAGTGATTTAAACTCATCAGTTTACCCCCATCTATTTGAATGATCGGTCTCAATTCGGGGGAAGGACTGGTAGTAGGCACAAAACCATCCATTCTGCTTCCACATTTGTTCGAATAAAATGCTTAATTTAATAAATAAAGCAGTTCGGTGGTACCATTCTGAGCCAAAGTTATATTACAAGTTAATGCACGACATAGAAAATTTATTTCATATAAAAGTATTTCTTAGTAATGAATACTGGCAAAAAAAAAGTTAACAATGAAATCGGAAACATATCCTTTTTCGCCAAGCCAAGTATGACCATATAGCTTCTCTGACTCAGGGATAGGGCCATGAGTCATGACTTATAAATAAACATGTACAACGAAACTGGTTCATGTTTAGGCTATTAAAAGTGAACATAGTAGACTTTATCTTTGCGGACAAGTGGAAAATAGATATAGTTTTTTCCAGTGGGACTAACCTCAGCATTTGGTGTTTCAAAAACATCATTTGGAACTGGCTCAAGACAGAACTCGTGGGGAACAAAGATTTGAAGAATCCTCCTGATCATTGGAGCATCAAATATTGGGCATACCAGCATCAAAACTTAATTTTCCAGCTGAAATAGGAAGAAAATCTGAATCACTTATTGGGTCGAATACAGGATCCATTGAAATCTCATCAAATGATTCACGAAGAATTGTGCTATAAACATAGCCAGTAAGTGTAGATACTCGGTTCCTGGGTCAATCACTTTTAAAATAATATATGATTGCACCATATTGCTTGCTAACACCAAATCAGATATACATTTGTATGTCCATGGAGCATAACCCGGGATGCAAGTCAACGACCAATCTAGCCAGCAGAGGTAAGAAACTACACTCATGCGTTGAATCTCGAACTGAACAAAGCCTTTCACGGGCGTCCTTGAATGCTTTTTGCTAGATATCTAAATGAAAGTTGTCCTGCTCTTGCGCTCACAAACTAGATTGCATCTCTTACCTTACCCTTATGCTTGAAGGCATCCTCCTTTTACACGACTTCCCAAGAGCGGGCTGCATGTATGGAGTCAATGTCAGGAGTGCAGGTAAAAAGAAACAACCAAGAAGCTATAACGATTTTAACTATTTATATTTAGATAAATGTTATGCAACAAATAAGAGAAATTGAACACAAGTTGAGATATACGCAAACAAGGATATTATACGTGCCACCAAATAGATTCAACTATCCGAGAAAAGAGATCCAGGTCGATCTTTTCTAATGTTGTTGTAAACGTGCACAAGTCCTCCAAGTCATAAGAAGAACCAAGATTATTTTCCTTCTCAATAGAAGGAGATTTCTTCCATTTCAATGAGGATGAAGATCTGTTTGGTGTTTCCATTCACAGTGTCATTGGTTTTAACATGGGGTCCTCAAGAGTTAGGCTAATAATCCCTCTCAAAATAACTGAATTTGACAGCCTGAAAGTTAACCTGGATTTTGAAGGCAGAAATAATTAGAAACACAAACAAATAAAAAAATATTTTTTAGGACATAAGGACAACCTTTTAGGAGTCCGAAAATTTGCATTCAATAGACCAGAAAGCATATGTTGCAAATGGGTGGATCTATATATACCTTGGGATATCATTCCCATATGCTTTTGCGACCAAAATTAATCCTGAAACTATACTTTTAGCCAAACTTCCTCTTCTTACTTGTGATGGATTTTTCAAAGCATGTAATCAGAGCCTAGATTGGCGCCTACCAGGAGCATGGACTTTGTTTATAGAAAATTCGTGCTCAACTACAACTGAATATAGCCTAGTAGTAAACATAGATAGGTTGCACACTCTTTTATTAGTACAAGCACGGTGAAGCTAAACGACAAACCTATACAGAACAAGTAAACAAGTTAGAACTTGAGTTGGTTATACCTGAGCAGGGAAACAGGATTCTCCGTGATATTTTTCGTCCTCCCAAGCAACTGGATTAACGTTTATACCTCCAAAACTGAATACTGAACAAAAGAGAGTATTTGAGAAGATAATTGATGTAACTGAACTATCAAAAGGAAAGCTCTTTTCTTATACAGAGGAGTGAAGTCTTCTACACATAAAGGAGAATTAGTGTTATTTTCAGCAAAAATAACCCCTACTGAGAATCAAAATGCATAACACAGGCCTTTGCTTGAAATTAACCTATGAACACCAAATTTAACAAATATGAATTCAGAATAACAAGAAAAGAGAGATAATCATACAAGGTTGGTTGAGAGGAAACTACGTACTGAACAAAAGCCAAGAACATGGAAAACGATCACCAAAGTCTTTCCTCCTCTGTACAAAAGGAAAGCTCTTTTCTTAGCCGCAACCATCAGTGTAAACTTCTGAAGCAAAACACTCCCTATACCTGCAAAGTAGATAATATTTCCACATATTAAAAGATCGCCAAAAATTATAGATAGTCCAAAACATGCCGAGACAAGAAAAGGTAACCGAACATCCTTTATCCTAGCTTATGAACTCGTAGTCACAGAAATACGAAGAAAAAGATTGTATGATAAATAATAAAACCCATTCTTTATCCTAATTTCACATGCAACCCATGTATGATGAATATAGAGTATTGCAGTCATTTACCAGTCAGACTATAATCACAGTACTCACCAGTTATAACTAAAACCCTAGTCCAAAAACATAAAAACTACTAGTTTGTTTATCAACATGCACTCTAGTACCAATTTCACTAGTCGCAAACCAAATCGCACCAACATTCTAAAATTCTGAACCAGCAAAGAAAAACTGCAAACCCACATTGAGGCATCAAATTCAAAGGTGAAACACCTGGTGAATGACAAGCTTGAAATCCTAAAACATCAAACAAAAAAACTCAGCAATGACCTTCTATCCAAAATTAGGGCTTCATATAAAAGAGAAACAAATCTGGAAAACAAACTAAACTAAAAAGGTAAGATAAACCCAAATCATAAACCAGGGATTTTCACTATAAACAAACCGAAAACTTATACCTTTTAAGAAATCACATACTTAATAATCGTCGCGACCATAATCAAGAACCCAATCAAGGAACTCAGGACCATAATTTTTCCTGAGAGAATAAATCGAGAGATTCATTCGATTTCCACTCGAAAAATAGGGTTTGTACGAATTCAAACACATAATTAGGAAGTGACGTCTTTTGACAGCAAAATTTGGAAATTAATGACTCAAAGAAAATGATTTAAAATAAAATTGGCCCTGTGACCCCAGATCTGCCTTCAAAGTAAGTAAATCAAGGAAATGGCAGTGCTCGTAAATGCAACATATGAAGGCCATGACTTTTGTTTACTTTCCGAAGAAGTATTTTCAGTGTGGAGAAGAAAAGCTGAAACTTCGTTACTAAAATAATCGGCCTTTGTATATACTTGCACCACAGTGGCATGCCTGCTATCTCTTTAACATTTGTCATCGAAGACTTTTGTTTATTTTCCGAAGAAGTATTTCCAGTGTGGAAGAGTAAAGCTTGGGGTTTAGCGTTGCTAAAATAAACGGCCTCTTCATATGATTGCACCCCAGTGGCATGCCATCTCTTTAACATTGCCATCCGCATCCAACACGCTACCTACGGGATAACCGTAGTCACATGCAAGCTCCTGTTTGCAACACCAACACGTTAGCTTTACTTGTGGAAGTAACATGGAAAAGTGTTATTGATATCTCAGAGAGGCAATAAATGAGCAGATTATTCAGATTTGCACGTTTTGATTGTTTATTAAAAGAAAAAGATGATATGAGAGCATGTGTAAGCACCATTCTTTCTATATTTCCACAAACTCCCACTCACATAGAGGAATTCCTATAAGCTATGGGCTATGATCATTAAAAAACAAGATGGAATGCTAAGACGGCTAACCTGCAGTGGAGGTATGTTTTCTGCAGCAAATAGCATGACTTGAGCAAGTTTAATATTCAGATGAGAGTTCAATACACACTGGACAAACAGGTTAGGATCACAACTATGTTTGATAAATCTTCCAACGTTGCCAACATGGCCTGCATCTACACAGAACTCAGGTTATAGCTTCTTGACATTAGTTTTGATATGAGGATGGAAAGGAGTTGGAACCTCTTCTATGTGCCGCTATCAAAGAAAAGAGCGGAAAAATCCATCATAAAGATGTACAGAAATGCATCAGTAGCTAGATAGGAAATTTAAGACTTGTCTTCCTAGTAAGCAAAGACTAAATGAAGAAATGTAACAGTTCGAAGGAAGTGATTTGGATTAGATATCATACCTCTCTTTCCTCAAGACCATTCATGGTCTGCAAACAATCAATATCGAAAATGTAGTTATGCTCAATAGTGTTGTTTATGTCCTTAGTCCTCATCAATAATCCCGCGTATTCACAAATGAAGGACCCAACAGGAATAAAGTCCCAAGATCTTACGCCCCACCCTTTCTTTGGAGTACAGAATACCTTTCAAGAGATATAGTAGTATATAAAACTCAGATCTTGATAATACAAATGTTATCAACATAGTATACAGAAAAGAAATTAAATATACAAACCCCAAGAGTTCACATCGACGGGAAGGTTTCAAGAGACATAGTAGTATATAAAAAGCTGAGATCCTGATTATACAAATGTAATCAACATACTATACACTATAGAAATTAAATATACAAACCTCAAGTCGGTACTTTATCCCCTGTTGTGATATTTTGTTCACCCAAGAATCGTTGCAACCACACTTCGGCCCATATTCATACACAACTGACTTTGCTTCAACAAGTCTTCCAATTGAAGGTAATCTTACTCTTAGACAAAAATATATATATATATATATGACAAAAAACTGATAACAACTAACAAACAGTACAATGAAAATTCAAAGGGGCGAGGTGATGGTGAATATATCCCACTCAATCAACTATAAGACTAAACCTCCTTATATATTGTGTCAGTTTGTTACGTCAAATAATGAGATTCACACCTGCCACCACCTATGTGAACATAAGGAAAATCTGCTCCATTGAGCTTTGCACAACTACAGATACTAGGATCAGTACAAGTCCCTTCACATCCACACCTAGAGATTCTTATTGGGAGCTTCACATTTTTGGCAACTTCATTAGACTTGCATATATATCCTGCAGTTTTGAGATTTCATCATCTGACATCTGAGTTATGATTATCCATTTAGTACAGAATCCAAACTTCACTTCATAATATACACCAACGAGGAATTAAAATTTTAAAAACAAAGTTCGAAGTTTGAACTAGCCTGTAGGTGGAACAGGAGGATCATCAACTAAATTTGAGGCCGGAATTGGAATGGCTTATTGGCCTCCAGATATGTATTTGCATACCAACCTTCGATAATATGATGTTTAGATCAGATACATACTTGAATTACATCCTTCTAGGGGAAAAGAAAAAAGAAAAAAAAGCTTGGCCTTGCAACACCATACCCACGTAATTCAGCAATAGACTTGGGAACATATCCTTTATAATTTGTGGCATGTGCGCATAAAATTTATTTCAGAAAACTGTATTAGGAGTGTCGGAAAATTAGCAATTTGGTGTGAATAGAAAAATGGTGACCCAGTAAGTTGGTCCTTAATTAACGAATTTATAAGATAAAACTATGACCTAAAATATTGATGAAACGTCAGACCTGGTTAATTGGAAATGAAGGCTTCCCTTCAAGACGTTTCAGGCCTAACTTAAAAACATTGAATCCATAAGTACCTATCTCTGCCTAGTATTTAACAACCTGCAAATACAGTAATATACAAATAATTCACAAATTAGGAAAATCATAATTGAATGGAAAATCAACAAAACAGATTACGGAACATAAAAGCATATAGTGAACTCAGGAGCATAAAGAAAAGAGATCTTTAGAGCTCGTGTCTGTACACGAACAAAATGGAAAGTTTTAGAGAAAGCGAGATAGTGAGTGATCGAGAGTTAAAGGATTGAAGCAAAAGATGAAACCCTAAATTGAAGTAAAATATTAGATCGCATATTTTGCTAAGAGAATAGACCATGAGAAGAAAAAGATGCGATCTTCTTGTACAAACATAAAAATTGTTGAAAGAAATTAGGTTTTTCATTTAATGGAAATAGAGAGATGGGAGATAGCAATGAAAAATTGAGTTTAAGCTTCTTCGGAGTTCTCAACAAAAATGAGAGGCGAAAGGTTCGAACTTTCGAGAGAGATCCACTAATAAAAAACTGCCCCCACTACTAGCAGATATGCTTAATTACGGACTCAAACTAACAACATCGTGCTTTTAAGAATGCTTTTTGGTAAATTATGTAAATAGTAACATTTGTAGATCATAATTGTCACTATAAATGAAACTGGTGGTATTTAAAAGAACTGTTATCTATAAGCTTACACTTTGATAACAGTTTCTATATGGAATAGTTACAATAGCTTAGGAATACTAACAGTTTATACCTGTTATTATTATATCAGCGTATAGTAATATTTTTCTACAAAAACTGCCGTTATATAGTTATTCAGTAACATGTGAAGAACTGTCACGATAGTTAGCCACTATTGGTGTGAGTTTTGGTAAGAACTGTTACATATATCTCATAGCTTTTCCTTTTGTGACAGTCCATTGGTGAACTGTCATGGTTTTGGATATTGAACTGTCACCAAAGCCCATATTTGTACTAGTGGAAGTTCCTGTCTCGTAAGCACCATGTCGTGGGAGGCTTCGTACTACCAAAATGCTATGCTCCTCTTTATACCAAAATTTGGAGAAGATACGGTCACATTGCTACTTCAGAGTTGTTGAAAGGTTTTTCCCTCGTCCTGGTGACATTGGTTGCTGGTCTTCTTCCGATAATTGATGATATGAGCAAAGCGTCATCCATGAAGTTACCAGTCAGGAAATACGGAAGTGGGATGAGATGATAACCAATTGTGAAGTCTTGAAATTCAATGTGAGTTGGCTCTGCCAGCGTCTTGATATTATCAAAACAGATCATGTAGGTATCATAGCTAAAGTGATTCCTTCTTCAAAAGAATATTAAATGAGGAGAATATCTTATCAAAAGAGTCGGATAAGATTGACAATTCAATTCAGGATTTGAAAGTTAGAACCCAGAGGTTTCTGGAAATGATGGAGATTTTGTATAAGAGGAATTACTCGATGCTTGAAGGTTTGTTCTAGTGTGTGTGTGAAGTTTGAATCAATAATAAGCTTTTGAATTGACGTAATAGGTTTTGAATTTAAAATTTTGAATATTCATTGAAAAAGAAGTAATATTGAAATAAAAAGAATTGAAATTGAAAGAAAAAAATTTCTTTTTAGGCGTAATATGGTTTAAGCCATTTGCCATTGATTACTGTTCCCACTGCGACCCCCTTCATGTCTACTATTCTATAGTATCCACTTGCTACTTCTTTACAAATCATGTAAGGCTTTTCCCATTTCGGGGAGAATTTCGGAACAGACGTGTCTTGCTGGATATGTAAGGCTGTCTTGAGTACCAAGTCCCAACATGGAACATTTGGGGCTTTACTTCTTTGTTGTAAGCTTTGAAATTCTTCATCGATATGCCTCCGCATATCTTTCTGCGTTGGAATGTCTTGATTCTAGGAGGTCAATAATATCTTATGTGTTGTATTCGGTGATAAAAAGTCACGACCATTTTCTCCTCACACACTTCACTATGAACGCGGTTGAGTTGTAGTTGCACTTCCTCATCTCTGATACATCTTGAGATGGACCCATCCGAATTTTTATGATATAGTTCCCCATAGAGTAAGAAGAAGTTCTTCAGGTCTTTGAGGCTGACCTTCCTCTGGGGACGTAAGCTACTAAGTTCTTCTATGATCGGATTCCTCCAATCAATAGTTTGCTCATGTTCGGATTGATTTAACCACGTCGAGGGCACAATGCGTCTCTGCACCATTACAACCTTTTCTGCCCCTTCAAATTGAAGTTTGGAGGCTAATGTGGCGAGATAGTCGGCATGTCTATTATTACTCAGCCAACGTGAACTACTAAGGCTTCGGAAAAATGAGTTAGTAATTTCTGAGCTTTTGTTCTATGAAGAGCTAATGTTACCTCTTTAAGCGAGTAAACTCCATTCATCTTTGAGTCTCCCCTTATTTCCAGATGCGTTGCTCCTTCTTTCTTTGTTAATGAGAGACCTAACAGAAAGGTTCATATTCTGCATAGTTGTTGGTGCATTTGAAGTCCAGCTTGAATGAGTGTGAGAAGACTTCCCCGGTCGGAGAAACCAGTACCATGCCAGCTCCTCCGATATTATTTTTTGGAGGTAGCTGAACCATCAAAGTATAATAGTCATGCTTCTTCTTTGACAATAGATATTTCAGGGGAGTCCTCAGGTATCTCTTCATGTAAAGCGGTCATATCTTCTCCTGGGAAAGCCGTTAGTAAATATGCCACTGCTTATCGTTTGACTTCTTTCGGGGAAACGCATGCTATGTCGAATTCTGACATATGAAGTAGCCACCTGGCGGGTCCGCCAATTAAGGCCGGTTTTGAAAGTAGAAATCTGATATGATCAGCTTTGGCGACCAGCACGACCCAGCTCGAAAAGTAAATAATGGCGTAGCTTCCGAATAACATGCACAAGTGATAGTCACACCCTCTCTTCCTTGGGATATCTGAGTTCTCCTTCTCTTAATAACCGATTGATGCAGTAGATAGGATAATCAACTCATTCTTCGTCTTTTTGGGCAAGGAGTGCCCCCGTAGCGACCTCACTCAAAGTCGTGTATAGAAGCAAGGGGCGTCCCTGGACCGATGCCTCATGACAGATGGAGATAATAATAATTTTCGGATTTTGATGAACACTTCTTGCTGAGTAGAGGACCAGACATAATTTTCCCATTTCTTTAGTAATGGCGTGAAAGAAGCAACAAATTGAGCTAACCCCGGGATGAAACGTATGATATAAGATACCTTTCCCATAAAGCTTTTAAGTTATCTCACAGTCTTTGGCGGAGGCATGGTGGTGATGGCTTGAGTCTTGACTAGATCTATCTTGATTCCTTTTGTTGTCACTTGGAACCCAAGGAACTTACCATATGAGACTCTGAAGGCGCACTTTAAAGGTCTCATCTCCAATTTGCATTCACGACATCTTTTAAAGACTTGTCGTAGAACCTTCAGGTGAGCTTCTCAGGTTTTGGATTTAACGACCACATTATCAACATAATCTTTTAATTGCTTGTGCATCATGTCGTGAAAGATCGCTGTCATGGCTTGCTGGTAAGTAGCACCGGCATTCTTCAAACCGAAAAGCATCATAGTATAGTAGAAGTTTCCAATAGGAGTTCGAAACGCAGTTTTGCTAGCGTCGTGCTCATACATTTTTATTTCATTATAACCACTATAGTCATCCATAAATGAGAACATACCGTGTCCACTGGTCACATCGACGAACATGTCTATGTTGGGGAGTAAGAAGTCGTCTTTAGGACAACATCTATTCAGGTTCCTGAAATCAACACAATATCCGATTTGACCATTTTTCTTTTTGACAGGCACCACGTTCGCCAGCCAAGTGGGGTGCTGGATGGGTTTGATGAAGCCTGTCGTGAGTAGCTTCTGGATTTCGATCTTGATCTGTTCTTCAACTTCATGCCTGAATTGTCTCGGTTGTTGCTTGATAGGTTTGGAACCATGTATGTAAATGGTGAGTGAACATCTTGCCATCAAGACCCGACATTTCTTCATAGGTCCAAGCGAACACGTCTTGATAATCCCTAAGAAGTTGCATGAGTCCTGTTCGTTCTTCCGTTGACATGGTGGAGCTAATGGAGATGGGCCTGGGGATTTCCTATGTCACAATGTTGACTGTCTCAAGGGCTTCTGTGGTGGACTCGGTACCATCTTGTTATTATCGTGGAGCAACTGGGATTTCATCTTGACCAGGCTCTGCGTTATGGCTATATTCTGGGCGGGGAGACCCTCCACTAGTCTCCCCTGTTAATTGCTAACAGCAGCGGCGAAGATAAATATCTTGTTATGAAATTATGTTCTCTCTTGTCCCAAGCATAACATGGCGCGTTAGTAGTCATTAGAGAATCGTGGTTAAAATCAGTAGAGAGATTCATTTCTAACAGTTTACCTCTTTCCTTGGCCATAGACAATTCCCTATCAGACTCCTCAAAAGTTGTCCAGCTGGGTAGGGGAGTTCTGTGGATCTTTCCAGAGAAGTCGAGCATATCGGTCTTCGATTCGAACAATTCGGCACCACAGACAGGAGCGTAAGGCGATGAAAACGCAGGAATTCGGATTATTCTCTCATTTATCATGGTTTTCATGCATTGGTGATAAGTTGAGGGGATGACCTTATTTTCATGAATCCATGGTCTCCCAGTCTCATATGATACTCAGGTTCTTTCTCAATGACATGAAACTTCAATTTTGATCGAATAGATCCCACCTTGTGCCCTAATAAGACATGTTTGTAAGTGCTGGTGTGATTCCCTTCGAAGTCCTTCATTACGATATGGAAGTGTACAATCTTACTCGGCCAAACCTTGGCATCCTTGAGGGTCTTGAGAGTGACTATGTTAGCCGCGACGCCTGTTTCGATAAGTTCTCTTCGAAACTCAAAGTCCTTAAGGTAGGCAGTCACATACAAATCGGTTGTGTCCTTCTTCGGCCATCATGTCCTCTTCGATGAATGTGATATTATTTACAGAAAGGTGAGGCGACGCGGGCGTTTCCGGTGCCTTTTCAGAGAGCTGAATCAGATGTGCATCAGTAGCAATACGGTTCAGGGCGGCAACTACGTCTCTACGTTGGAGTTTCAAGAAGTGCAGAAGCTCGCATAAGTTTTCTACCAACAAGTTTGCTTCTTGATTCACTGGCTTATCATAGGTGGTGAAACTCCTGATGTGTTATGGAGAGGGAACGCTTTCTTGGGGAGGAGTCTACATCCCCAAGGACGGTAAGTCTTTTCTGAAAACAACAATGCGCCTTAATTCTTCTGTTAGTCGATGAAGAAAATCGAGAATGAAGTTTTGTGAGCCTTCTAGTCTCGTCAGGGTTCTTGATATAATTTTTTATCTCCGCTCAAGCTCATCCATCATGAGTGATGTTGGGTCTGGAATATTTCTAATCTCCCCCCACACTGTTAGAGCGAAGATCAACAATAGTGTTGTTGATGGTAGAAAGAGCACCATTAGGAAAATCACCATTGGTGTCGGAAGGGTTTGAATTGAGATCAGTGATTATAAGATCTATTCTGAGACCGACCATCTTGAGTGATTGAGAAATTGGTTTCTGTAACCGAGAGGTTGATCTCCCATTGTGGTTTCCAATTGTTTTAGGGTGAAAGCAAATGTACTGAAAAATTGTACTTTCAGGTAGGTTCGAGAGATCAAGCTCGAATATGACGAGCCTAAACCAAGAAATGGTCGCTCATATCCTGCTTCAATTAAAAAGATGGAAGCATTTGGGTACGTCTTATGAGAGGGAAGCAAAGAAGGTTAAGAAAATATCAGTGTGATAGTGTATGGAAGGAAAATGGATTCTCATGGAGGAATTGCTAATTTTTTAGGTTTTTGTTCCTCCAGACTGAGTATCTTGTCTGTCCTTGAATAGATGAGAATCATCTATTTATAGTTCAAAGGAGACACACTGATTTTTCGTAATTCGTGGAAGTTAGGCAGTGGAGAAATGATGATTATGGAGATTATAATGGGGTGGTTCCCGGAAAGTAGGGAAAACCTTTCTGAACAATACTTTTCATCCTCTCAATTGCTCTGTAACTGCCAAGTACTTGTTAACTTTTTGTTCGTGGAGGTGGTACCACCACCCACGATTGTCGTAGACCGCCAGACCAATACCCCAATGAGAATCCCCTCATGTTGTATTTGATATCTCATGGAAATAGTGGAGTCATAAGCCACTATTGTTTTGATTAAGTCAATTCAAGTCAAATGGCTTGCTAAGTCAATGAGGTAAATTTTACGACTCACTAGATTGACAGTCAGACTGATTAGTATCGAGTCTGGGAAGTTTAATGGTCATGCACTTACTTAGAAGTAACATGCATACTTAATAGCTAAGTATTATCTCAGAAGCGACTTATCATAAGTCTGGAAGGAATTTTAGGCCAAATATTGTAGGTCTCTTTAAGCAAGGAGACCTATTTGAATTCGTATAAGACACAATGTTGGACCCATATTGAGAAGAAAGGCGTATTTCTGAGAGAAGTAGTTAGTAGAGCTAGCACTAGCTACTTAGCACAAACAAGAATGGGCTAGCTATTTTAATGTAAAAGGCTAGTGTGCTAATGTCTCAGGAGTAATACCAATATGCACAACTTCTAGTAAATATCTATTTTATTAAGACTAGTGATAGACACATTTTAGTGTCTAATTTGCACCTTAATTTCTAGTGATTAGTATTCGATTTTGCGTTTATTACGTGTTTTTATGCTTTTGTAGGTACATTAGAAGAATAAATATTTGTGGAAAAATCGGCTCAAAAAGTGTTAAAGGCACCCGGGAAAATGGATTAAGGCACCCACACTTTGGATTGGGGGCACCCTTGGATCGGGCTGAGTTGGATCGGGCCAACTCATCGGAAGTTCCTGGACAGTTCCTGTTTCAATTGTACACTCAAAATCCACGAGATTTTCGAGTTGTTTTGCGCCTGCCGGAAAAAGGGAGTAATACTTTGATTCGGATTTGGGAGGATTTGGATGTGTTTTAAAGAGTTCTATTAGGTTTAGAACTCTCCCAAGGGTTCCCAAGGCCTATATATACCAAGAGATGCCAAGAAAAATAGGGAGAAAAAGCCTAGAGATCGATTTTCGGAGTCACCGGAGTTTGGCCAGAACTGGACAGCGATCCGGTCACCGCCGGTACTGTTCTTCATCTACCACCGCCTGAGAAGACAACACAGCAACGTCCACAAGTGTTGCTGATTCAAACTGCTCATGTTGCCTTAGCTTTTAAACCTTTGTTGCTTAGAACCCTTTCTGTGACGGCTGAACCCTGTTCTGTGACATTTATATACGTATTTGTTCAGCTGTTGCACTAATCTTTCACCTTGTAATCAACTTTTTGAGCAATGAAAAGATCTTTTGAGAAATTTTTCTTCACCATGAGCTAAGTTTATTTACTGGGATGATGGAGGAGGTTTTTCTCTCAATTTTATGTGGTAAGTCTATTTTTAATTAATTATTTACAGTTCTTTACTTGTTAAAATTGCATAGTTTCGAAATAGAAAAACGGTTTTCATTCAGTAGTGGTGTTTTTGTTTGATGGGTCATGATGGGTTGACAACCTCTAATGTCCCATGCTTGTGATTTAACTCTGCTTGTTTGCATAAAAACCTATTTTGGCAATATTTGAGCTTAATTTACTTAAAAGAATTGCATGATTAATCACTTAAATTGTTAGAAATAACTGAATCTTGATTCCTGGTTTTCTCCATATTTTCCATATATCATCTCTAGTTTATTTTCCTGATTTTTATTTAATTAGATTAAGTTCATTATTTTCTAAAATCATTACCTTCACAAGTTCGAGAATCGAACACTTTATTTACCACTTCTAAACTACATCAATTAGGAAGCTAGTATCAAAAAGGTTTGAAGTTAGCACTTCAATTGTGTAGTTAGCACTAAGGTATTAGCGCTAATGCATTTGTGGCTAAGTCACTAAGTATGATGCATTAGGCCAAGGCCCAAGGGCGCTTTAACCATGGACGTTATTCAGGAACGTGCTAGGAAGGGCCAGAGGTGTATCAGAGCCAAAGGCGCTGGAGATGGTAGCGACGCATAGGATCTAGGGAGCATTTGGATTTGGAGGCATATTGGAGAAGCTAGTGACGCATATGAGGCTAGAGGGGCCAAAAACGTTATGGATAGCTAGGCCACTGAGGAGCTGAGACGTACTGGATTCTGAGGGCGCCAAGGAGAAGCTAGGGGCGTATCTAAGCTAAGGGTGCATTGGCCTTAGCTGTTTCTCGGAGACGCTTCGGAGCATTGACACATCAGTTCTAGGGATGTGCTCGAGCTTTGGTTAGTACGCACTGGAACAGGGACGTGTCGAAGCATTGGCGCATCGACCTTGGGCGCGCTAGAGCATTTTTTAGGATACACTGGAGCAGGGACGCACCAGAGCATTGGTGCATCGGCCTTGGACGCGCTAGAGCATTAGCTAGAAGCGCATTGGAGCCAAGGGGCGTATTATCCATTATGGACGCATCAGGCTTTATCTAGGGATGCTCTAGCCACTATGGGACGCATTGGCCTTGGCTAGAGACGTGTTATCCTTCTTGATGCGCTAAACATAGCTGAGAGGAGTTGGCGCCTTTGGCGCTAAGGTTAGGGTTAGAACTTTTAGTGCTAAAATTGAAGTGCTAAGGTAGTGATATGCTAGCTAAGGCCTTATTAGGCCAATATGTTCTAGACTTGGAGTTAAAAGGAAAAGCTTAAAGAACGAAAAAGAAGATCGAAGATTTTATTTTTCTTAATTAGATTTTTTTAGTTTATTTTAATTAGTTTTAATTAGTTTAGAAAATTGTATTAGGGTTTTTATTATTTCTGTAATATTTCTTTTATTTTCGGACACTTTTTGGACTTTCTTTTGGACATTTTTGGACATTTTATTATTTTTAAACCCTACGGAAGGGTAGTTTTAAATATCAAACTGTGTGCAGGGAAGGACGACAATTACGATATTGTCTCGGCCCCTCGGGTTCGCACACTATTGAAAAGGATATTACTGGCCCGAGTCGACTTCAACGGTTCATCGCCCGTCTGGTACGGGAGGTAAACTTCGACCAACCCACGAATCTCCTATCAGTGGGTTTTCTGGACGCCTTTGTATGCATATATGTTGAGGACTGAATACGGACTTTAATTTTTGCATAGTAAAGGGCAAGGCCTGACCATATAAGATAAGGTTTCGGATTTCATCACCGTCTCCTTGTTGCCCGCCTTAGGAAAACGAAACCTACGCGAACCTAAGCCTAAAATCTTGACTAGAAAGAGACCTATAGGGTATCGAGCTTATTGGAAAATCGTTCAAAAGGACTGTACGGGTTACTTTATTAGCCTAACTCGAAGTTCAATAAGATTATTTTAAGTTGATTAGAGCCGCCTTGTAACCCAGGGAAAAGTGCCAAAGAGACAGGGTTATCAAAGCTCCTTAGAGCTTATCCTGTTTCTCTTCGACTTAATCTAATTCGGATCGTTCTAAGAGGTTTGCTAAAATTGTAACCAGTTGCCTTTTGAAAGAATAGAAGCTGGTCTAGAAACAATCTAAGTGGAACCATCATGCTTTTTGTTTGCTAGATTTAGGTTTGATTTGGTCGAGTCAGGGCACGATTGTGTTTGATTAATTGCTTGTTAGGATTTAATTTTTGCATGCCAAGAACGCCTTAAGGCGAACTTGGGATAGAGACCCTCAAGGTAGGTTAATTAGTGGAAGACTGGTAGTTCACCTTAACCTTGAGAAGCCAACTGAGAGTGAACTAGTCACTCCCGAGACCGTGTCAGCAATGGCATCTCTGAAGGATTTGCTGAATCCGACCCGGACCTCACTCCATCTTGTATCAAGTTAGCCGCTACTGAAGCGAGCTACGAACTGAAACCCTGAATCATCCAGATGCTTCCATTATTCTTAGGAAAAGAAAACGAAAATCCCTATTTTCATGTTAGGGAATTCGAGGAAATATGTAGCACAATCAGGATTAGAGACTTGAATGACGAGTCTATTAAAATAAGACTATTTCCCTTTTCACTAAGAGACAAAGCCAAGTCGTGGCTAAACCTCTTGGCTCCTCAGTCAATTGAAACCTATGCCCAACTTACTTCAGCTTTTATTCAGAAGTTCTTCCCTAGGAATAAAATTTCGTTTGTTAGGCAGAAAATATGCACGTTTTCCCAGCTAGAGGGAGAGTCTCTGTATGTGTATGTAGAAAGGTTCAATGACTTATTCTCCCAATGCCCAGACCACGGAATAAAGGAGTTAAGGCTAGTTCAGATCCTCTATGAGGGTTTGGACTACGCATCTATAACCTTGGTCGAGTCTTTGTCAACCGGAGGGTTCGACTGTAAGGCTCCTGCTGAGGCGATGAAACTTCTACGTGACATCACCGAAAAGACCCAGCAGTGGGAGAGCATTAAGGAGCCAAAAAGAACAATTCTTCTAGGAAGAGGAAATGTTAATAGGGTAGAAGGATCTTTTGATCCAAAGGCCCAAATAGAAGCCTTATCTAGAAGGCTAGAACTGGTCGAAATGAATCAAGCTAGTAGTTCAGAGCCCAACCAATTCGAAGAGCAGGCTTTTTCTCTTTATGATAACACTAGATTTGATAACCATAGAAAGTTCGACCCATATTCGGAATCTTATAACCCTGGCTGGAGAAACCACCCGAACCTTTCCTGGTCGAAAAGCCAGGCTCAAGGTCAGTTTAGTAATGCTAAAGGTCCTCCAGGCTTCAG
This sequence comes from Papaver californicum, assembly GCA_023531435.1. NCBI lineage: Eukaryota > Viridiplantae > Streptophyta > Magnoliopsida > Ranunculales > Papaveraceae > Papaver > Papaver californicum. The sequence continues at coordinate 1,695,754 of JAJJMC010012636.1, forward strand.
TTATAAGAATTCGGCTGGTCCAACTCAGCCCAGCAATGACGATAAGTATGAGCATAGATTCCAGAGCATAGAAAGAGCTATTTCTAGTTTACAAACCTCAGTTAGTGACATTGCTGCTGCTCTGAGAGAGCGAGAACCTGGTAGGTTCCCTAGTCAACCCGAACCCAATCCTAGAGGAGTCAATGAAATGTCGACTGGGGAGAAATCATCCAGTCACGTGAATGCAATTACGACCCTCAGGAATGGTACGGTAGTGGATAACAAGGTAACTAGGCCCGTTAGTGAACAAACTGTAGTTCATCCTAACCCAATAGTTGAAGAGACTGATAAAGTCTCTGACGAGCCTGAGGCAACCCCTCAGAGAACTGATTTCATGCCTATAGCCCCATACCCAAGGTTGTTAGCACCTACTAGGAAGGAATCCAGTTTTAACGAAATAATGGAAGTTTTTAAGAAAGTCACGATCAACCTTCCATTATTAGATGCAATTAGGCAGATTCCTGCTTATTCCAAGTTTCTTAAGGACATGTGTACGCGAAAGCGAAAACTTAGCGTACATAAGAAAGCTTTTCTAGCTAGTCATGTAAGTTCAATTATACAGAGTAGTACGGCCCTTAAGTACAAAGACCCAGGTTCCCCAACCATAGATTGCACAATAGGAAACCACCGGGTAGAAAGAGCCTTACTCGATTTAGGAGCCAGTGTGAACTTACTGCCGTACCATGTGTACCTCCAGCTAGGACTAGGCGATTTGAAACCGACTCAGATGACTTTGCAGTTAGCTGATAGGTCTGTGAAAATTCCTCGTGGTGTCATAGAGGATGTTTTGATTGAAGTGGATAAATTTATTTATCCAGTGGACTTTGTTGTGCTTGATACCAGACCTGTGCTTGATCCAGAGAATCATATACAGGTTATACTAGGTCGCCCGTTCTTAGCAACATCTAATGCGATCATTAACTGTCGTAACGGTGTTATGAACTTGTCTTTTGGTAACATGACTATTGAGCTGAATATCTTCAACATTAGTAATCAACCACCTGAGCTAGATGACCCCACCTTAGAAACCGTCAACATAATAGAGACCCCAGTTCAGGAGTCATTACCAAACACTTTGATAGAAGACCCGTTAGAAAAATGTCTAGCCCACTTTTGATTAGAGTTTGATGAGTTAGGCCCATCAGAGACCTTACCTGTGGTTGTAGCTTCAGATTTGGATAGTGACCAAGAGAGTAGGCTAGTAACCGTGCTTCAGGACAATAAGAAAGCTTTAGGATGGACCATAGCAGATATTAAGGGAATTAGCCCAACAGTTTGTATGCACCAGATCCATTCAGAGGAGGAATCCAAACCGTCTAGGGAGATGCAGCGTAGGCTCGACCCATTAGAAGATCCATTAGAGAAATGCCTAGCCAACTATAGAATTGATGGAGATAATGATAGTGTTATTAATGAAGTGAGCACTTTGTTAGGTTCTGCACCACCAGATTGTAATTTAGAAGAAGCAATTGACTATTTTCGAGAATCTGACGATCCGGAAATGAGGGAAATTGTTATTAGTCTATCTAGAGACACTGAAAACTCTAATTTTGGGCGTGACTATCATTCTCCATGTGCTATACCATTAACTCTTAGGAAGGTCCCTAGCTTGGGACCTGACATATGCACGTCTGCCATTGTAGAAGATCATTTTCGAGCTAGATCCAATGATCATCCTGTTCAGAAAGAAGTTCAGTTGCCAAAAACCCATTATCTGGTCGATGTGGTTTACCTAAATAGGGATCAAAATGTGTTCAGATTGTTTATCTTCGTAGCTTGCTGATGTTTCCTTCTATTGTGGATAACACTATTTGATTCGGATGATCCACATTTGTTCCGATTATTGCTATATGATTTAAGGAGGTAACTTATGCTCATGCGACACGGTAATATCTTTCCCTAATACTTTTTTCGTGCAATGTTTAGAAACATTGAGGACAATGTTTGATTTAAGTTTGGGGGTATTGGGAGACTTTTTAGGATTAATAAGATTTGGAATTTAGAAGCATGTGAACAATTCAGGGTGACACTAACCACTCAAGGTGGATGGAAACTTAGCCATTTTGCTATAAGGATTGGTGTGCCCAGCTAGATGGTCTATTCATAAAGGAGACAGAGTTCAGGTGTTAGAAATAACATGATAGTTGTCACCACCACATCACGTTCTGTTTTATTATTTTCAATTTCGTGTTTCTCTGAGAGTATTGGTGGGTCCTAGCATCGACATGTTAATTAGCGCTGGAATGACATTTAGTGTGTTGAGATCATGCCCCACATGAATAATACGTTAGTGTTTTAGAGTTATGTGTGTGGTCCCCCTGTCTCCGTCGCCTAAGCAAGCGTGGAATGCAGGATCCATGGAACACACATGTATTAGGTGTCAGAAAAAAAAAATTCGAAAAAAAAGAAGAAAAAAAAAAATTGAAAAAAATTAGAAAAAAAAAATTGAAAAAAAAATAGTATTTGATATTTTAAAGTTCTCCCTGTCTCCGTCGCCTAAGCAAGCGTGGAACGCAGGATCCATGGGAACTTGTAAATATTTTAGTTAGTTGTAACCGTTGAAAATAAATGGGGAGTATCTCGACACACTAGGTTTCATCTCGGTACTGACCTTCAGACAGATATGGGACACATCGTTCGCCTTGGTCAATTTTTGCAATCTTCTACAGTCTACGTTCATCTTCTAAGTCTTTTCATGTGATGGGTGGTTACATAACTGTCTGAGTAGAACTCTGTTGTCTTAGATATGAATTTTAGTATGCTTGAGTTAACACTCGTGTACAGTGATTGGATCCATAAAGGGTAATGGTCCCTATAGCCGAATATCTGAATAGCCAACTAACTAGCTTGTTTAGTGTTTACCCTTAATCGTTCACGTGTTGCTAAGATCTAGATTAAGGTTTTGTGGGTATACCTCTTGTAAACCCTCACGAGACAAAACTCGTCCACTAGGGACACCTAGGGGTTTAACGGCTTGCTGCATACGCTAAATGTAGTCGCGATTCCTGCGAAAGTGAGTTAGGATTTTTACTTTATTTTTAGAGTAGTTTGCTCGAGGACTAGCGAAATAGTAAGTTTGGGGGTATTTGATAGACACATTTTAGTGTCTAATTTGCACCTTAATTTCTAGTGAGTTAGTATTCGATTTTGCGTTTATTACGTATTTTTATGCTTTTGTAGGTACATTAGAAGAATAAAGATTTGTGGAAAAATCGGCTCAAAAAGTGTTAAAGGCACCCGGGAAAATGGATTAAGGCACCCACACTTTGGATTGGGGGCACCCTTGGATCGGGCTGAGTTGGATCGGGCCAACTCAGCGGGTCAACTCGGCTGGATCGGGCTGACTCATCGGAAGTTCCTGGACAGTTCCTGTTTCAACTGGACACTCAAAATCCACGAAATTTTCGAGTTGTTTTGCGCCTCCAAGCACCCCACAAGCTAGAAGATATTGATATAAGACTAAACACACCAAGAAACAGCAATTTTAGCCGGAAAAATAGCCCCAAATCCGAATTTGGCCGGAAAAAGGGAGTTATACTTTGATTCGGATTTGGGAGGATTTGGATGTGTTTTAAAGAGTTCTATTAGGTTTAGAACTCTCCCAAGGGTTCCCAAGGCCTATATATACCAAGAGATACCAAGAAAAATAGGGAGAAAAAATTTGCCAGAACTGGACAGCGATCCGGTCACCGCCGGTACTGTTCTTCATCTACCACCGCCTGAGAAGACAACACAGCAACGTCCACAAGTGTTGCTGATTCAAACTGCTCCTGTTGCCTTAGCTTTTAAACCTTTGTTGCTTAGAACCCTTTCTGTGACGGCTGAACCCTGTTCTGTGACATTTATATACGTATCTGTTCAGCTGTTGCACTATTCTTTCACCTTGTAATCAACTTTTTGAGCAATGAAAAGATCTTTTGAGCAAGTTTTCTTCACCATGAGCTAAGTTTATTTACTGGGATGATGGAGGAGGTTTTTCTCTCAATTTTATGCGGTAAGTCTATTTTTAATTAATTATTTACAATTCTTTACTTGTTAAAATTGCATAGTTTCGAAATAGAAAAACGGTTTTCATTCAGTAGTGGTGTTTTTGTTTGATGGGTCATGCTGGGTTGACAACCTCTAATGTCCCATGCTTGTGATTTACCTCTGCTTGTTTGCATAAAAACCTATTTTGGCAATATTTGAGCTTAATTTATTTAAAAGAATTGCATGATTAATCACGTAAATTGTTAGAAATAACTGAATCTTGATTCCTGGTTTTCTCCATATTTTCCATATATCATCTCTAGTTTATTTTCCTGATTTTTATTTAATTAGATTAAGTTCATTATTTTCTAAAATCATTACCTTCACAAGTTCGAGAATCGAACACTTTATTTACCACTTCTAAACTACATCAATTAGGAAGCTAGTATCAAAAAGGTTTGAATTTAGCACTTCAATTGTGTAGTTAGCACTAAGGTATTGGCGCTAATGCATTTGTGGCTAAGTCGCTAAGTATGATGCATTAGGCCAAGGCCCAAGGGCGCTTTAACCATTGACGTTATTCAGGAACGTGCTAGGAAGGGCCAGAGGTGTATCAGAGCCAAAGGCGCTGGAGATGGTAGCGACGCATAGGATCTAGGGCGCATTTGGATTTGGAGGCATATTGGAGAAGCTAGTGACGCATATGAGGCTAGAGGGGCCAAGAACGTTATGGATAGCTAGGCCACTGAGGAGCTGAGACGTACTGGATTCTGAGGGCGCCAAGGAGAATCTAGGGGCGTATCTAAGCTAAGGGTGCATTGGCCTTAGCTGTTTCTCGGAGACGCTTCGGAGCATTGACACATCAGTTCTAGGGATGTGCTCGAGCTTTGGTTAGTACGCACTGGAACAGGGACGTGTCGAAGCATTGGCGCATCGACCTTGGGCGCGCTAGAGCATTTTTTAGGATACACTGGAGCAGGGACGCACCAGAGCATTGGTGCATCGGCTTTGGACGCACTAGAGCATTAGCTAGAAGCGCATTGGAGCCAAGGGGCGTATTATCCATTATGGACGCATCAGGCTTTATCTAGGGATGCTCTAGCCACTATGGGACGCATTGGCCTTGGCTAGAGACGTGTTATCCTTTGTGATGCGCTAAACATAGCTGAGAGGAGTTGGCGCCTTTGGCGCTAAGGTTAGGGTTAGAACTTTTAGTGCTAAAATTGAAGTGCTAAGGTAGTGATATGCTAGCTAAGGCCTTATTAGGCCAATATGTTCTAGATTAGATAATTTTAGGTTAGTTAGTACTTCTCAGGTGCTAGGGTTTAACATCAGGAAAGTTAGCGCTTTTAGCGCTAATGTGGCTAACTGGTGCCAATGCGGTGCTAAGCCAAATTGCTTGTGCTAACTTGGTGATAATATGAGAAAATTCTAGGCTTAGCTTAGCTTAGAGAGTCAATGCGTCTTTTATGGCATTGCTTCTTAGTTGTGGCACATCCAAGAGGAGTGACGCATTATTTGTGGCTTATATTTAAGCAAAGTGCTGGAGTAGCATATTTAGGCTCAAAAGAGCAATTTGAGAAGCATTCGTTACGAATGAAGCATTAAGTTATTCCCGAGTTTAATGGATGTTGCTAGAACATCGATGTGCATTCGAGGCAAGTTCAAGGAATTCAGTGGAATTTATGCAACTTGAGACTAGTTCGATATGGCATGAATATTATGAGTACTGGTGAGGCTACAAGGCCAATTTAGAATGCTTAGAGAGAGAACCTGTACTCTTAAATCGCTTGCGGAATTTAATTAGAGACACAATATTCTATATTAAGCATATACGCATAAATACACACATATATATTTTTGTTGCTTAGCAAAGGGAAATTCTAATTCTAGCCCTTATCAAAAACTCGCCATCTATAAATGTCAACATAATGATTTGAACATGTGCTAAACTCTAATTTATTAATGTTGAAATATACACTTTTGATACTCAAGTTAAAATCCTAAGATATCGATTTTTATATATCATACTTGGTGTCGAATTATATACTTTCCATTCCCCGAGGTTTACATATCTCTAGTAAGATATATTAGTAAAGTACATGCAAGATGCTAGATAATATTATTTGTCATACTATGAGAGAAACCGATTATGAGTTGGATATTACTTGGTACTTGCTAATTTTGGAAATATATTATTATTGCATATCTTGAGAATTTTTAAAATCTGTAAATAAGAATTTACGATTAATGCTTTGGTCATAACACTATAAATAGGGAGTTTTGTATTCTTACAAACTCATCCCAGAACACACCTTATGTTGATTGTGGAAAAGCCAACTTGTTAAAGAGATATGAGGAATCTACTAAGGTGAAACATCTTGCATTGTGTTTTGTTAAAGTGTTCTTTGGGATCAAGAAACATCTAGTTTTACGTTGGCAGAAGGATAGGTTGTTATTTAGTTTTCATTGATTAATTGTGTTCGAACGGTGTAGTCATCTTTGATTGATCAAACTTTTTCATTCTACAGTCTTTCTCTTCTGCTATAACGCTACTCAAGTTTGTTTGAAGATTTGACTAGTACATATTTAAGTAATTCGGGATATGTAAGGTTGAACTGTTGATCAGTCAATGTTAACAGACTCCATTTTGTGCGGTTGATTAAAAGTGGAATCAAGTTGTTTTGCAGCGGTTAATTTTAAGATTATAATTGAAAATTGAAGACTTAAAGATTTTTTTTTGTTATAACCTTTGTATGACTTTATGCGGACTTGATTCTCTTGGATTACGCTAGCAGTTTTTTTTTATATATATCAGACTTGTAGAATATCGAACAAATAATTTATAGGTAACATGCAATGCAAGATTGATTATTTTGATAGAGCTGGTTCATCAAGAAAGATTGTTTCGATAATCGTTGTCTTGGTTTGATCTTTTGACTATAAAAGTTTATTGATTAAATAAAAGATCCTTTGACACTAATTTATTACTGATCTAAAAATTGACTCAAGGTGGTTAATAAGTGATTTGGTTACTGAAGCAGGTTAGTCTTTTAGTGATTCGGGTTACGATCCAAAGGAGTCTGATGCAGAAGTCTTCACATTGTTGATGTGACTCAAGATAGTTGACTCTATCTTGGGATTCACGTGTGTTGGAAAAATTGGTTTAGGCGCATGGATACTGAAGGAACTGAGTAAGTTAAGGGTAGTTTACTTGGTCTCAACTATACAAAGTTGCGTTAATAAATTTGTATAACGTCTTAAATCTGAGAGTATTCAAAATTGGACTAGGTCCCGGGGTTTTCATGCCAAACAATTTCTCTCAATAACAAAATCTTGTGTGTTTGTGTGATTATTTGACTTTTCGTATTATAATTATTATTATTACTAAGTAACCATATGTGTAAGTTAATCCCTTCTTGGTAACGATCATATATTTAGTTCGAATAGAACTTTGACTATTAACAAGATTCACCTTGTTGAAATAATCTTTTGATCGTTATTGTTTTGATAAGATTATACAAGGTGGTTCTGCATAAGTTAATATCGAAAAGACTATGGCGTACTTGATAACTCGTCATTTCAGTTATCATGAAGCCTAGAAATTTTCCATTCTGAACTCCAAAAGCACACTTTGATGGATTAACCTTTATATGAAACTTTCTTAAAACAACAAATGTTATGAGAAAATATGGCTAATGGTCAAGATTCCTTCAAGATTTTCACATATCATATACATAACAATCCATGTGATCACTAATATGATCTTTGAATATCTTGTTCTCCAACCACTGGTAAGTACAACTTGCATTTTCAACCCAAATGCCATAACTTTGAAACAATATAGTCCCTTGTCAGTTATGAATGAAGTATGTTGTTCATCTTCTAGATTCATGGGTATCTAGTTATAACCATAAAATCCATTTATGAAAGATAAACATTTATATCCTTTGATAGCTTCCACCATCCTGTCCATGTTAGGTAATTGGAAACTATCATTTGGGAAAGCCTTGTTCAAGTTTATAAAATCTATACAAACTCTAACTTTCTCATTCTTCTTCATCACATCTACTATATTAGATATCCAGATCGGATATTGAAATTCTATGATTATGTTAGCTTCTAGCACGCGTGCATCATAGAGTTTTTCTAATATGTTTCTTTTCTTCTGATTCACAGGTTTCGAAACAGAATCTATGTTTAGTTTATGACAAGTTACAGTTGGATCGATACCTGGCATATCCGACATTTTCCATGTTAAGAGGTCCATTTTATGCTTCAGTAGATCAAACATGCTCAATATTTCTCCAGATGATAAGTCCTTACATATGTAAGTAATTCCTAGTTCCTCACATGTTCCATGATTTATTTCTTCTAGGATTTCTACTACCTCATCTTTAAAATCTCGATATGGTACATCCAGTAATTCTTTTTATAGCTTCAAGCTTTGTTGTAAAGACATTCTTTGGATAGGATGCCACGTTATTCAGCTCAGAAATATGTTTTTCCAAGTTTTGCTCTTCTACCTAGCAGCTTTAGTTGCCATCTTCTCGATCCACCATATGGGTCTTCTTACGAGCTAAAGATAGAATTGCTAGTTCTTTTGACGCAGCTTGATTACCACGAACTACATATTCTCCTTCACATGTCACAAACTTCAACTTTTGGTGGTAGGAAGATGGTACAACTTGCACTGCTTGTTATCAAATCTCTTCTCAGGATAACGATCTGGTATTGAGTACAAGTAAAGCTATATTTGTCTATATAAGATCTTCCTCAATTTTCAAAGTTACCTCTCTCATGGGGTATGTCTTTGAACCATTGAAATCGACAATAGATGAATTGTTAGGTCGTAAGGCTCATTCCTTTATTAGCTTTATTTCCTCAACTGCTTGGAGATAAATGATGTCATATGTGGATCCTTGATCTATTAAAATCTTTCTACAGTCACACCCATCAAAAATTAGATCTACCACCAAAGCATCGGAGTCGTTTGAGTAGATTACTAAAGTCAACTTCGTTAGGTTAGACTAGGAACATAGAAATAGTGAAACTTGAACTAGTTGCTCATGAAGACTTGAAGACGTATTGAAGATAAAACGAGGACATCATCCTCCAGTCCAAGGTTAGTAACTACAAGACTTGACTTATTCCATTTTTATCTATTGTTCATACAAGTCTTGATTCATTAAAAACACGACATAGGAAGTTAAGTTTGTTACAACGACTTTATTGTTGGTGACTTGTTCACTATACAAGTGATAAAAGTATCAAAAGGTAAGATATCCATAGTTTCTTCGACAACTTAAATTATATGGAGTTACAAAGTATAATTTATCTATGGATTTTGTGTTTTACATTGAACGAATTGGTAACTCGTTATTATGTAGTATGTTAAACTTCCGTGTGAATCCAAAGATTAATAAATATGTTTGAAAGGAATTTCAGAAACATAGTTTAAGGAAGTAAACTTACAAAACTTGTTTCAAAGTCGATATGGGATTCAGGACTGATACCTTGAGCAAGACCGACCCCATGACCGATCCTGAGTAAATCTAACTTTCGTTCTTACTTTTTCGATTGGTTTAATATCTTCACGGATTTTCGAAATACCAAAAAGTGTATGATTTAGATTGGAAAGTTCATTAGATAGCCAACATAATGATTTGAACAAATGTTAAACTCTAATTTCTTAATGTCCAAGTATACACCTTTGATACTCAAGGAAATATCCTAATATATTGATTTTTGACCATACTTGGTATAAAATTATATGCTTTCCATTCCCTTAGGTTTGCATTTCTCTAGAACAGTATATTAGTAAAGTACATGTTATGTGCTAGCTAATCTTAATTTTCAGACTAAGAGTGAAATCAATTATGAAAGATCCTACCATATTGATTTTTCTATATCGTATTTGGTATCAAATTATATTTTTTCCATTCCCATAGGTTTGCATATCTCTAGAAAACTATATCAGTAAACTACATGTTATGTGCTAGCTAATCTTAGTTATCAGACTAAGATTGAAATAGGTTATGAGTTGGATATTAGTTGAGAGATCTGTACAAATAAATGGTCCATTATCAAGAGAAATATGAGAATATCGTCTTCCTGAAAAGTTTCACTTACCCACCTTCAGAGGATAAAAAAGAGATACAGATCTTAAAGAACATATATTCTATTATGAAAAAATGATGGCACTCTATCTGGAAAACACATTAATCATGACAAAAAAATTTACCTAGAAGTTTATAGGATGATGCATTAACATGGTTTAGATGTTTTCCATCAAACTCGGTCCATAGATTCCAGGATACTAAAGATCTTTTCATCTAGAACCATTCTTCTAACATAAAACAAGGTGATGTACTTGACGGTATTTTCGAAGTATTACAACAAGATGATTAGAGCTTCATAGATTTCATGTGAAAATTCGAAGTTGCAGCAACGCCTGTAAATATGTCACATGAAAAGGTGTTTTGTGTCATTTTTAGGAATTTTTTTCTTAAGGGAGCAATCATGGACTTTTTCACTGGATCAGTACTTTCCTCTTTGGAACAAGTATCCAACAAAACAGGAAAATCGGTCAGGAGAGAAAATGATAACTTACTCTCATCTTTTCTTTCAGATTCACAAAGTATATATAGTTGGATAATCTTCATGTGATAAGAGGACTGAAATAACGAGGGTATTAAGTACACCACAATCTTTTCGAGATCAACCTATACAGAACTCACCTTGTATAATCTTATCGAAACAATAACGACCAAAAGATTATTTCAACAAGGTGATTATCAATAATAGTCAAAGTTCTATTTGAAAACCAACTATGAGATCCTTACCAAGAAGGGATTAACACACAAGTATGATTATTTAATTATAATAAAAATTATAAGGAGGAAAGTAAATCATCATATAGACATACAAGATTTTGTTAACGAGGAAAAATGCTTAGCAGAAAAACCTCGGGACCTAATACTCTAGTATCCCAGCGCCTACAACTAATCTGGCCACTATATATCTTGAGTTGCTTCACCACTGTGAAGACTTCTACACTTGACTCCTTTGGACCGTAAGCTTTTTTAGTAACCAACTCACTTATCAATCACCAGGAATCAATCTTTAGATTAGTGATAAAGTAGAATCAAAAGATTTTATGTTTAATGAATAAACTCCATCATTCAAAAGTCTCAAACCAATATAATGATTATCGAAATAATCAATATTGATAAACAAGCTCTATCCAAGAATCTGGATATATCATGTGAGATATCGAAATAATTAACCTTGATGAAAAAGCTTTATCCAAGCTCTGTCTTGATGACCGAAATATGTCTTGGGACATATCATGCGAGATCTGTGCTGCAGGTGTAGTATTACAGACGGATGTCTAGATAATTCCCTCATTTTTCTAGGTGTAGTTGCAGATCCGATTAGCATTGTTGTGGATGACCATCTGGGCCTATCACAATTGATATTGTAATTAGTGGTACAATTTTTAGATTAGGTGTTATAGATCCAGGCCCACTTGACGTGTTGAAACGATATAAAACTTCCATGTATTAAGATCTCTAATCCTTTTTCCATGTATGACCAACCCTTTTAGCTTGTCAGTATTGACAAGTTTGTAGTAACCGCCGATCAAGGTTTCAATAATGAGATACATCTCTTCTTTAGAAGAGGCAGTGGTTTTCTCGGTCGTATCTCTGACATGGAAGGAATTGGGTTCAGGCACCTTTATTTCATGACATGTTTTCAGGATAACCGGGTTACTAATTTTCTTATCTTCCGAGAGAAAACATCTACCCATTTGATAAAATTTTTAACGGATCAGCTTCCGATTTACATTTCCGAGTCAGAGTAGGGTTGATATCCAGGTCAAGTCCCCAAGCTTTAATGGGACGTGGGATTTCTGGTTGCAAATAAGTTGGTTGAATATAACTTACATGTGCGCGAAACCTACGGACATATGATGCCACGTCCTCTCCTGGCAACTGCTTCACATCCAGATCCATTATGCGACGAAATTCGGATGATAGGTAGTCCTCGGGATTTGTTGTTTGTTTCAGAGTCTTGGAGGTGCTAGCACCAGTAAAGAAGATACGCTTGATCCCATCTTGTTACCACGGACCCATGGGCGTCCCAGAACCATATCATAATTTGGATATTCTTTGATAATGTGAAACTTGGCGTGTGTGTGGGCATCACCCATCTTCACCTCGAGAGTGACGTAACCGTAAGCGCTCATGTACCTCCCTTCAAAATCCTTGATTATGGTTGGTGAGTACGTAACTTTATTCCTGGAAATTCCCGCATCCCTCAGAGTCTTGATGGTGATGGTGTTGACATCGGTCCCCATGTCAATTAAAGTTTGCTCAAACTCGACATCCTTGAGGAAGGTATTGGTGAGAAGTCCCCAACTAGGCTTCTCGTTATGTTTGATGGCTATGTCTTCTAAAGCGGACTCAGGATACACAGTAGTTTTCTCGGTGAAGAGTAAACGTTTACCCGATACGACACGATTAAGGGCGGTGGAAATATCTTTATGTTGTGCTTTTGATAGGTAAAGAATCTCACACATGTGCTCCATCATAGATTGGACAGTTATGTTGACAGAGTCTCCAGAGATAGTGAAGCTCCTACATGGAAGGGATCTTTGTGAACTCCTTCAGACCCCAGGCATAGTTCTCCTGAGTCGATCTTTTCCCTGAAGATACGCTTCAAGCTATTGCATTCACTGGTGGGGTGGTTGACGAACCTATGGAAGCGACAGTATTATGGATCTGACATTTCCTCAGCGGTTGGTGGGTATCGCACAGGCAGTAACTTGATAGCTCTATTTTGTATCCATAGTTCCAACAGTTCGAGGACCTCTTACATGGGGAAGGGGAAATCTGAGATCATTGGATCTGTCTTAGGCTGTTGTGGTTGATGCGGAGCCTTGGCTGAGTATCGTCTTTGAATGGGTATATTCGTCGTTGACGGGGTTAATGCAGGTCTCTTAGTCTGTGATGTCGATTGAGGTACTGCCTTTCTCTTGGCCCCTTTATCAGTGGAAACACCTATAGAGGGTTGGGTTGAATATTGCTTGTTCAACAAACGTTTACTCCCACGGGTGTCTTCATGGTCTTCTTCGCTGGAGGGCCTTATTCTTTCCAACAAGGATGGAGCAGTTGTTGGCGATCTCTTGGCGGCCTCGTGTAGCTCATAGAAAGTTTGAAATCGTAAATTCTCTAATAAGGCACGATAAGCAGGAATCGTACCATTAATGCAAATCTCCACCAATTATTACTCAGTTATGTTCTGGTCGTGGAAGTTTAGAGCTTGTGTCCTGAAGCTTTTTACATAATCGTTGGGGTATTCGTTATTCCTCTGGAATATCCTTCCCAAGTCCGAGAGAGTGACTTCCTCAGAGATAAAGAAATACTTTTTATAGAAAGCATTGACCATATGAAACCAACTAAGATGTTTTTGGGAGTGATGTTATTGTACCAGGTGTAAGCTCTCCCCACAATAAATTTGGAAAATTATTTAAGACGCAACACTTGATTATATTCATGCTCTCCTAAGGATTCCAAGAATAGAGAAATATGTTCTCGGGGCGTTCCCGGTGCCATCCTATAGTGAGAAAAGATGAGATGAATATCCTTTCGGCAGTGGGATCCTCCGGATTTATGTTGGGTAAGGGGGTTGGTGCTGATGGAATGAGGATGAGTCTTCTTTTCCACGGTTTCGCATGAGCCTTTCCAGGTCTTCAACGAGTGATAAAATTTTGTTGATGTTGATTCTTCTCTGGTACGCGCTCGATGATAACACGTACTTTATCTTCTTCTTGGGTGTTATCTCTTGATGTGCTAGCGCCACCGATAAATGTGCTCATAACTTGCTCCATTTGACGATGGCGTTGCTCCGGAGATAACTGCTATGTTAGGGTCTTACGATAGGTGAGAACCTCCTTCTGGGCAGTGGCCATGGATATTTGATTTTTAGCCAACGTTTCTTGCCTCTTCACCAGATCATCTACGGTTGGTGTTGATTGCTTCTCCTTTCTGACATCCTTGGTGGTACGGAGATGAGTGTTGGTATTTTCAATAGAGGTGTTTTGAGGAATAGTCTCTGAAGTTCCACCACTGGTGTTTCCGGGGTTAGGAGTGGTTGTTGAACCTGAATTGGGATTAGTTATCGAACTTGACCTAAGATCTACTATTTTTCAGATGATTGAGGAAATGATTTTCAGATGGTTGAATAATTGGATTCGTGACAGACAAATTGATCTCCCACTGTGGTCGACAATTGTTTGTACCTAAAATTTGGTTCTAGGATAAACTATGTATTGTACAAGTACTTTCTTTAGGTTTGGAAATCAAAATCGAAAGTAGTCGTTTTGTTCTGCTTCGGTCACTAGGAGAAATGAAGGAATTGAGAGATGGAGATTGTGAAGATAATTGTATAACTGATAGGTGTCTAAAACACCTTAATTAATATTTACTTTTTATGCTTTCTTTAGTATTTTGTTTTTGTAAATTATGCATTTTACCTTTGTTTTCGAGCTTTTAGGTACTTTGAAGTCATGTAGAGCAAAAGAAAAAAAAATCATTCAAAAAGGCAAAGTTATCTTTTCACATATAAATGTTATTGGCAGCCAAGTCATAAAATCATTAATTGAAGAATCAAACAGGGGTACCTCTTATCTATTTGCCAGGTACCTAATACTTTATGTTATGACATGATAAACTAGGTCGAATACCCTACAGTTTTGGTATATTCCTCTATCTCTTTTACTCTTCACCATTTCAATACGGTGTAGAGAAATCAGGGAAGAATGCGTCGCTGGTGGTTTGAGAGTAGAATTGGACTAAGATCTAAGACGGAGAAAACTAGCAGAGAAGAAACTAGGTCTGTCGTCGGGGAGGGAAGAGTGGGTCGTGTACTGTTGGCAGAAAAACCATAGAAATGAGAGATGAAGATCTGTTGTGGGTGAAATGGAGTCTCGTGAATCTGAGATAGTGAAGATGGGAGTTGAATCTGTAATGGGTTTTGGAATAGAATGAATAGATTTCGAAGAACAGATGAGAAAGAAAAATTGGTTCGTTGGTGGTTGATGTGAGGAGAATTTAAGAAAGGGGTTTTGCTATAATGGTGTTGGTTCAGTCGATGAAAGAAAGGAAACAAGATGGAGTTAGAGATACCGCTGGAGATTGAAGAGATCAGAGATAGAGTTGGGTTTGAAGAAGAGTTGGAATTGGCAGAGAAGATGACTTGATAGTTTCTGTGTGTTGGCGCTGTTGGGTTTTAGTTGAAATTGAATCTGAAAAGATTTATGGTGGCAGTGAATGGAGAATACATAAATTGCTGGGCAGTGAGAAATGGGTTTGATGTTCACTGATAAAACAAATGAATGATTGATGGATTTAGTGGTATTGCAGCTGTAATTAGGCATGAATTGAGATATTACATATAAGGTTGAAGTTGTTGCAGCAGAAGCTGTAAGGCTTTTTCCCATATGGGCTAACTTAAAAGGGAAAAAGGATTTGATCCATTTGTTGGGAAGTTACAACCCACTAGACTCTCCCACCTTTAGAAAAACCACCCACTATATCTATCGGGTAACTACTCTATGATGGCTAGGGTTAGTATACAGAAAGATAGAAAAATTGGACACAAGGTCACCAAAACCATTCTCATCCCGTATACACCATCTAAAAGTGATAAAGAGGGTTTGGAACCAAAGTTCATTGCAACCAAGAAATTAGGGAAAACTCAAGGATTAAAGACCAATGGCTGGAGGTATTTATAATCTTTTTCTTTTGCTTCCGCTTCTAATTTTGTATGTTCATATTGTGATAAAATATACATATTAGGTTTTACATTTGGTATCAGAGCCTGTATTCACCTGCCTTGATTGAGTAATTTAAGTTTTTTGAGTTTAGGTTAGAATTTTGGGTTCTAATAATGGATTTGGTTATGATTGTAATAATGATGTCTACGAGTTGGTACGCGTTTAAGATTCTTTTCAAGTTTTTAGTCTATTCATTACGATCAGATTCATGGAAAATTATTCAAACAGTACATAACTCTTATAAACTTCTTAATATTAGTCTCAACATTAATGGTTAGTTTAAGATGGGTACTGTATACAACGGACAACAAACCCTCTCAAGTCAAGGAATATCTTCCACTAATATGAATGAAAGGGGTGTGTGTATTTGGTTTATTGAAGAAGTCAGTTTCGTTAAGATTTAAATCAACATACTTTACTTGTGATAAATAGATCATTTAACATTGAAACGGTTACTCTTGATATAGTTTAGAATCTTAGATCCATGAGTATCACTAACTTCAACTGCTGGAATCGATGGAACGACATAAGAAACCCTTAATTGATGCGCCGGATTATTATAAATGACAATCATTCCAATACCACCGGCAATCTTAACTTCTGTCACTTGATCACCAGCTTTATCTAAACTAGTGCACTCACAAACTACAATTTTTCCAGAAACTTCTGTAGTATCCACATCTGTGCTATAAGAGGTTGTTCGGTAGCATCTTCTTGTGCACACTTTTCAGCAGACAACAAGAGCTTGATATAGCATCTTCTTAATAAGGTCATGAAAAATTCAGTGCATGATGCTTAAATGGAAAATATCGTAACATTATGTCTGTTGTACATAAGCGACATAGAAATATTTCTTACATGCTATAGATTACGACATTTATCATTAGCATTTTTTAGTGCGTGTAGTTAATGGGATAATAATTATAATGGAGATTACTTGGCAGAATTCATTCCGCGAATTCTAGTATAGAACGTTAAGTACACGAAATGAATAAATTCAGACCTCAATTAAAAGGAACGTTGTGAATGTGACCTTTTAGTTTTAAAGTCACTATAATATGTTTAATCATATTAATTTTGTTCTAATATATTTGTTGTATTATTATTTGTTGACATGTGCAATGGTTATAAAATGATTTATTATATATATATATATATATATATATATATATATATATTATGACCATTAGGATTGTACATGAATGAAGATTAAAGAAACATGTCAAGTGATTTAATAATTTTAGTAATTAGAGAGTAGCCACAACATCTCTAGTTATTTAAAATTTTCTTAAGAAATCACATGTGGAAACTAGACATAAATTTGTAATTAATCATATGTAATATGATAAAATATGCCCACAGGAAATTTTATTATATTTGTATGATTAATTGGGGTGAAATATTGAATTATGTTTCTTAATCTACCCACAGGAATTAAGGAATGAATATGGTTTAATAGTTTCATCATGTAGTTATGAATCTAATTTGAGTAGGACTTTAGCCCACAGGCAAGTTTTATGTCACTAGATTCATATTTTTTATACATGACTTGCATTGGTAAATCATGATTAAGTTTAAGTATCAAATTTTGGTGTTTATAAGCATGTATATATTTTTATTTATAGCAATTTTAACTGGAAACATTTCTGATGTCAATTGTGACATTCCTGAATTAAAGGGTGATAACTATAAGGTGTGGAAAGAAAGAGTGCTTTTACAATTGGGGTGGATGGATATCGACTATGCTATTCGGAAAGACGAACCACCTAGCATAACTGAGACTAGTACTCTTGATGCAGTTGATCTTTATGAAAAATGGGATCGATCTAATCGTCTCTCAGTTATGTTCATAAAGACCAAAATTTGTGCTAGTATTCGGGGTTCTGTCGATAAGCATACTAAGGTTAAAGATCTCCTTAAAGCCATTGATGAGCAAGTTGTAAGTTCTGACAAAGCTCTTGCTAGCACCTTAATTATGAAGTTTTCATCCATGAGGCACAATGGGTTTAAGAATGTGCGTGGTTATATCATGAGCATAAGGGATATTGCGGCCCAACTTAAGGATTTGGAAGTTACCATGTCTGATTCTTTCCTAGTTCATTTCATTTTGTGCACTCTTCCTCCACAATATGGCCCCTTTAAGATATCTTATAACACACATAAGGATAAATGGTCAATTAATGAACTTATGACCATGTGTGTTCAAGAGGAGGGGAGATTGAGGATGGAAGAGGGCGAAAAGGTGAACCTTACTATTGCTTCTTCTTCAAAGAAGAAAGGGGATCACAATAAGGAAAGAGGAAAGCTTTCAGTTAACCAAGGCATAAAGAAGGAGTCTCCGTGTTTCTTTTGTAAAAAAAAGGGACACATGAAGAAGGACTGCATTAAGTTTAAGACTTGGCTTGAGAAGAAAGGTAATTTTTCTAGCGTTTTATTTATGAATTTAATATGGTTAATATTAATAATACATGGTGGATTGACTCTGGTACTACAATCCATGTTTCGAATACTTTGCAGGGTATGAAAAACCTAAGGAAACCAACGAGAATTGAACATTACATCTATTCAGGAAGTCAGATGAGTTCACATGTGGAAGTTGTTGGGACATGCAGTTTAATTTTAAGTAGTGGTTTTATTTTGCATTTAGAAAAGACATTTTATGTACCAGGTTTCACTAGAAACTTGATTTCAGTTTCAAGATTTGTACCTTTATGAATTTCCTTTAATTTTTCAGATTCTGGTTTCAGTATTCTCAGAAATTCTGAAGTTATTGGTTATGGTATTTTGTCTATTGTCTTTATTTGCAAAATCATATCACTCATAGTTCTATGCATGTTAATATTGGGTTAAGAATATGTATTATGAATGAGGACTCCTCTATTTTGTGGCACAGGAGATTGGGACATATCTCCATTGAGAGAGTTAAGAGATTGGTAAAGGATGGGGTACTAGGTACTTTAGACTTTACCGATTTTGATACTTGTGTTGGTTGCATTAAGGGAAAGCAAACTAACAAACACAAAATTGATGCCAAGAGAAGTTCAAACCTATTAGAGATCATACACACGGACATTTATTGTCCGCACATGAACGCTAATAATCCGAAATACTTTATCACCTTCATAGATGATTATTCACAATATATGTATCTTTACTTGTTTCGTTCTAAAGACGGAGTTTTGGATGCCTTTAAATTGTTTAAGGTTAAAGTAGAGAAACAATATGGTAAGCACATTAAGATTGTGAGATCAGATAGAGGTGGAGAATACTGTAGATTTCTTCATAGCACTAGAATTGTGGAATCAAGAAATGCTAAATTTCTTGAGAATGACTTGATTAGTGGGAGTGATCAATTTCAGGATATTGTTCCTGAAAAAGATAATGATCAACTTCCACCTACTGTTTCAAGTGACAAGTTGATTGTCAACTAATTCTAGTGACTATTTAGTGTATCTGCGAGATTCGGATTGTAATATTTGAGCCGATAATGATCTTATGTTATTTTCACAAGCCATAAATTCTACAGATTCAGACTTATGGATCAATGTATATACCTTAAGGTCAGTGGGAGACCTTAAGTGATAGATCAATGTATATACCTTAAGTGTAGCACCCATTGTAAAAGATGATTGCTACAGTTTGGACCAATGCCCAAGAATGACACTGAAAGGGAACAAATGAAAAATGTTCCATATGCTTCAGCTGTTGGTAGCATTATATATGCTCAGGTCTATACTAGACCCGACATTTCATATGCCGTTGGAGTATTAGTAAGACATCAGAGTAACTCAAGAATTGATCATTGTAAGGCTGCGAAGAAAGTATTGAGATACCTTAAGGGTACTAAGGATAACATGCTTATATATAAACGAACAAATAGTCTTGAAGTAGTAGGCTAAGTTCGTTTCTTGTTTTGAGACTTCCTCACATGGTGTATGGCTGAAAGGCTTCATATCTGGGCTAAGAGTTGTTGACTCTATTAGCCGACCATTAAGAATGTATTGTGACAATTCAGTTGTTGTTTTATGGCTAAGGATAATAAGAGTGGAATTCGAAGTAAACACATCGACATAAAGTATCTAGCCGTAAAAGAACGTGTACAAGAAAAGAGTGATCATTGAACACATTAGCACTGGATTGATGATAGATGATCCCTTGACTAAAGGCATGCATATTAAAGAATTCAAGGATCATGTAGTAAGGATGGGACTTGGTCCTATTATGTTTTCTGTTTTTCTGAAGCTTTCATTTAGTTGGATTATTTCTCATTTGGAATTATGTACGTACTTACTTTAGTTATCTTGTTGAGAAATATCATTATAGATTGACCTAGAGTAAACATATGGTTCACTCATTAAGTTAAGTATGAGTGGTGAAAGACTAAGTATATTGTGATACATGGAAGATTAATTCTTGCTCTTAAAGAGGATTAGTCGCCATGATCCGTATATGGAGTCTCTCGTGAAATGGATCAAGTGGGAGAATGTAAGGCTTTTTCCCATATGGGCTAACTTAAAAGGGAAAAAGGATTTGATCCATTTGTTGGGAAGTTACAACCCACTAGACTCTCTCACCTTTAGAAAAACCACCCACTATATCTATCGGGTAACTACTCTATGATGGCTAGGGTTAGTATACAGAAAGATAGAAAAATTGGACAGAAGGTCACCAAAACCATTCTCATCCCGTATACACCATCTAAAAATGAGAAAGAGGGTTTGGAACCAAAGTTCATAGCAACCAAGAAAATAGGGCAAACTCAAGGATTAAAGATCAATGGCTGGAGGTATTTATAGTCACTTTCTTTTGCTTCCGCTTCTAATTTTGTATGTTCATATTGTGATAGAATATACATATTAGGTTTTAAAGAAGCAATTCAAAGAAGAGAATAGGAATTGTTGCAGTGAATGAATTAGATGAATGTTAGGGTGCACGATTTGAACTCCACGATTTCAATGAATTAGGTATTTATTCCTCTTTACTTTATATGTGTATGAACTCCACAATTATGAGTAGCTAAATTTTTTATTATTGGTTAAGGATTAAAGTTGATTTTCTCAAACATGGTATTTGATTAATATATTAGTTTTGTCTCAATATTTGTCGTTTGTGATTCATTGTTTATAATTTTTGCATGATTTGAACACTTTGTTGATTGAGTCCGGAATCAATTTAACTTGTTTTCATCTCTAAAGCTAAATTAGGATTTTCCACGTTCGATTATAACCTTCATCTCTAAAGCTAAATTAGGGTTTTCCACGTTCGATTATAACCCTAACTTGTTTTCATCTCTAAAGCTAAATTAGTGAACGAAAAAATTGACGAATTCTAATTTCAAGTAGTATAAGTGTGATTGTTGCTTGAAGTGATACATCCTAGCAATCAAGTATGGATCATAACCTTTGTTAAATTGAATTATTGTGTTTTCCACGTTCGATTATATTGATTAACCTTACTTTACAAAAAAATAATACTCATGGGGAATTAAACTTGATTAGTGTTTTTTACACGTTGGGTTGTTCACTAGATAGAATTCATACTCGTATCTTTTAATGTATGTGTGATGAACTTGGAAATAAACAGGATATTCTTGCGATCAAGGTACTCTAGGTTTTTTGATAATGAGAGATTAAATACCAATTATAGTTATTAATACAAATACATATTTGTGAGAGATACAGTCCCTTAACCAGTATATTCTTAACTCTTGATTACTTTTAATTATTCTTTTACTTTCAGTTTAGTTTATTTTTTCTTTCTAAAAATCAGAAATACCCCCCTTTTGTTACTTAAGATATTGAAACGAATAACAACAATAGCCTCTCGTGGAATGAACACTTACTTACTCTAGATTTATAATAAATCTTTTATAAGTGAGAAAGTGAATATAATTTTGAAGTGGTACGACAAACATCAAATTTTGGCGCCATTGCAAGGGAGGGATAGCGGATTGTTATTTAGTTTTGATTTCTTAGTTTTATTTTAGTTATTAACTTAGTTTGTGAGAATCTTATTTCAAGTACCATCTCTTTTGTGAATGCTTGAAGAAGGCAAACCAAGTCTCATTGGTATACGTCTTCGATCAGGCATTCCCACTAAAAGACTTTGTTCGAGAAGTGAGCACTCCTCTTCCTCCTAGTACTATACCAAGTGAATTTTGAGATTCGGAAAAAGTAGAAGAACGAGAAGAAATGAATGGTGAAATGGATCCTCCACCGGTTAGAAGGACAATCAAGGATCTAACATCTTCATCGTTAGATCAACAAGAACTCTGCATCAACTTAGACAAACAATTGAGATCAAATCTCATTTGATACACTGGTTACCAAAGTTTAATGGGTTTACAGCGGATAATCCTAACTGTCACTTGCAACTATTTGAACATAGGTTGAAGAGTCTTAGGCCAGCTGGGACAAATTCAGAAAGAGCTTTACTGACTGGTTTTCCATTCTCTTTGATTGATTCTGCAGAAGAATGGTTTTATAATTTACCAGCTGGGAGTGTTACAACATGGAACGGCATGAAGCAGAAATTCCTAGAGAAGTACTTTCCCGTCTCAAAAGCATCAACAATTCGTAAGGAAATTAGTGGGATTAAACAGATTTCAGGTGAATCTCTCTATGAGTATTGGGAAAGGTACAAGAAATTGCTATCAAGCTGTCCACACCACCAATATAGTCATCAAGTGTTTATTCAGAATTTTTACGAATGCATGATTCCTCAATATAGATATCTCATTGGTGCGGCTAGTGGTGGTGCATTAACCAACAAAACCATTGCAGAAGCTACGAAGTTGATTGAAACATGGCTGTAAACATGCAACAATTTTACACAACAAGTGATCCAATTGTTAGAAGGGTTAATGAAGTTACTAATTCATCACACATTGAGGAGAGAATGGGTAGTATGGAGAGAATGATACAAAAGATGGTTGTCGTTATTGTACCCTCATGTGACGAAGAGTTGGAACAAGCTAACGTTATCTTCCCAAATCAGCAAAGAAGGTTGATCCCTATTCTAACACTTACGATCCAGGATGGAGAGATCACCCCAACTTTAGTTATGCAGATAAGAAAGATGCAGCCCCAGGGCCGGTTTTCAATCGCACAAATAGGTTCCAACAACAAGTAGAACCTCCACAACAAGATCGGAACTCAGAATTGCCGCAGATGATTTTTATGATGAAGAATATGAAGTTATTGATGCAGAAATATCAACAAGCAACTGATAGCGCAATTAGAGAGTTGCAGACACAAATGAGCATTATGGATGGTAGATTGAATCATATGGAAACATATCAAATTGCATTTGCGGTTGTAAAACCATCACACCAAGCTCACGAGAAAGTAGAGCACGTCAATGTTATCTTCTCAAATCAGCGGTATGATATTTTCTCAAACACCTATGATCAAGGATGGAGAGACCACTCCAACTTTGGCTATGATAACGAGCAAGATGCAGATACAAGTCTTGTTTTCAATCGCCGATTTGAGGTCCAACAATAATATTTTCATCCATAACAACAAACTCAAAATTAGGATTCTAGTCTCAATGAGAAAATCAACACCATGATGCAAGGCATTACATTTATGTTCCAACAAAGTCAGCAAGAAACCAAGAGCACTATCAAGGACTTGCAAACACGGATGGGTTTGATGGCTAGTGAGTTGAATCAATTGAAGGCACAAAATAGTGGGAAAATCCCTTCCCAAACTCTTGTTAACCCAAGAGATAATTTCAATGTTGTTACATTGAGAAGTGGTACACAACTTATGCAACCTGAAATTATTGATATTGGCGATATGGCGACCCAGAAAGAGCCAATTTTGGAGGGAGAAAATTCTGATTCTCCCCAAATTCATGAGGTACCGAAATCTAAACCAAAAACTCTTATTTCTACTTATGTTCCTCTTTTACCTTTCCCTCACAGATTTATTAATTCCAAGAAGGTGGAATAAGACAAAGAGATTTTGGATATTTTCAAGAAGATAGAAGTGAATATTCCACTAATAGATGTTATCAAGCAAGTTCCAAGTATGCAAGGATTTTGAAGGATTTATGTACCAACAAGCAAAGACTAGCCGGTAATAAGGTAATGATTATGGGGGAGAATGCTTCGGCGTTTCTTCAAAAGAAACTCCCACCTAAATTGAAAGACCCTGGTAGTTTCATTATTCTATGCACAATTGGTAAAACCAAGTTTACAAAAGCTATGCTAGATCTAGAAGCATCCATTAATGTTATGCCTTCTTCAATTTATAATTCTTTAAATCTTGGTCCCTTCAAGAATACTGGCATTGTTTTTCAACTTGCCGATAGATCTAATGTTTACCCGAAAGGGATTGTTGAGGATGTTTTGGTGCAGGTAAAAGAGCTAATATTTCCAGTGGATTTTTATGTTCTAGATATGAGTGATGAGAATTCATCATCATCTACACCTTTACTGTTGGGTAGATCATTTTTGAGCACTTCTAGAACAAAGATTGATGTCCACAGTGGTACCTTGACTATGGAGTTTGATGGAGAGGTCATACGCTTCAATATTTTTGAGGCGATAAAACATCCAAGTAATCTTCAAATAGAGTTTCACTATGTGTTGGACGTCGGTTAAGGCGTCATGAACAAGTAGAGAGTCGGGCTGACGACTTTAAACCAAGCGATGCATGGGAAACAACCCATTGGTTTAGTATTTCTTGTACTTTTTCATGTAATTTTTCTGAATTTCCATATCATTATAGGATTCCCACCTTGATTTTACATTGGATGGGTCACTTAGTATACTTATAGCTACGTTTACATACGGATTTCTTATCAAAATACCAGAACTTAGAAGTATTAGAGAACTATATTCGGGTTTCTTAGTTGTTGAGAGACTAGATCTGACAAAAAGGGATTTAAACCGTCGGTGGAGAATACAGTATTAGAGTAGCCGATCATTCAATACCCATGAATGAGGCACCAAACCTTCAATATTATCCGTATAAAGTGTTTCATCTGCGTAAATTCTGGGTAGAATGATGAGCTACCCAACCTCGCACCAATTTCAGCACTACTTTTTGATCTCTTGAGTGCTAATTCTATCAATCATGAAGGTGATATCATAATTGTAAAAAAAACTTGCCTTGTAGTTTGATTTGCAGTTGGCACCATTCTCTCACTCGACAACAACAGGTCCAACAACCGGAGGAAAGTTGAAGACGTTCAAGTTTTACAAACTACACTATAAGAGCAAGATTCAGATTCAAAGTGAAGTGACAATACAAGGAGCAGAATTCTATATCCTAGTTGAAGACTAAGTACAAGAGCAAAAAAATCAAAAGAAGTGAATTTTTGTGAAGTTTATGATAATGAGACAATACAAGTTATAAAGAATCAAGTGGTAAAGTCCTTTTCCCATGGCCATATTAGTTTTATTGTTATTCTTTTAGTTTGTATTTCATAGTTATTGTCTCAAAAAAAAATCGAAAAAAAAAATCAGAAAAAAAAAAAGAAAAAAGAAATTTGTTTTTATTGCTTTAGTGTATATTTGTTTTTGTATTTGTTTGTTAAGGACATGGGAAACAAGAAATCTATAAAGAAGTTTCAAGCAAAAAGAATTTGAGAGGAAAATAGTTAAAATTTGTCGAAGTTTTACGAAGTTCAGGAGTTCATTATCTACAGTTGAAACCGAAGACAAAGACATTTCTATAGAATGCTGTGAGAGTGGTGTTGATTATAGATTGGATGAGAATGTGAATGAGCATTCCCACCCTTGTGTAGTAGTTGATTTCCTTTCTTAAAGATCATCAGGAAAAAAGTTTGTTTCTTCCCACGTTTTTATGGGATATTCAGATATAATCAGAAGGTTTCCCTTTCCACCATTTAACGTGTGCAGGATTTTTATCTACATTCCTTCCTGCACGCATGAGAACCATAAATTGCGTCTTTTGAGTGCAAATTCATAAAACCCTATTGGTGAGGAAGAAGTCAAAACATTCGATCACTCTCGAACCTGAATTCTTTCATATGGTGGTTTTCTCCTAACTTAAGAGTTAAGCATGAGAATAATGTTCTTTGATAATCTAGCTTTTTATTATTAATGTGAAGAAACTTTATGTCCTCTTAGCTCTTTGGATGCATGTGCTCTGGAATTTTTGAAAGTTGGAGTTGGTTTTGTGGGGTAAATATCTAGTAAACCCTCACGAGACTATAACTCGTCCACTAGGGACACCTAGAGGTTTAAGGGCTTGTTACATATGCTAAGTGTAATTGTTTCCTCAATGAAAGGGAGTTTTATATTTTAGCTTAGATTAGTTTAGTTTAGTATGCTCGAGGACTAGCAAAAGACAAATGTGGAGAATTTGATAAGTGCATAATTTACATAATTTGGATATCAATTTCTTATACCTTTCTTAGTTATTTATCTTGTATTTTACGTTTGTTTTGAGTTTTATAGGCATTTTGGAGTCACATGACGTAAAAGAAGAGAAATGGAAGCTTATGGGTCCGGAGTCATTGGGCGTTGATGGGTGCAAAGCTAGCAAGAACGCAAGTCAATTGCGTTGAAAATGAGAAATTACTAGGGGCAGCCATATTCTTAAAGGGAATTGAAATTACTACGGGGTGCCCCTTATCTAGCAGCTGGGTACCAAAAACCATCTGTCTTATAACCTCGAGCTAGATCGAATTTTTCCATTCTCTTTTATTCGGACAAAGCTAACTGTTGCTAGAGAAAATTATTGCCTGCAGAGATGGATTCGAATTTGAAAGATGGTTAGATATAGAAGGAGCAGAGAACAAGATTGGCGGTGTGATTTAAGAACATAGAGCAACAGAAGAAAATGAACTTGTCGTTGTGAGAATTGATGGACATGAAATTATGGGTTTCGATTGGAAACTGAATCCGTGAGGAAGGGTTTTCAAGAATTGAGTTGATGGGTTCTTGTCTTTGCTGAGATTGAAGAAAGGAAAGATGGTGGTGGTCTCTGGTGGCTCTAGTGAAGATGGGTATGTGGTTCTCATGGGTTTCGAAAGTTTGATGATATTGGAGATAATGAACAGCGAGAAGAAGACACTGCCATCGATTCTTGATAGTGAACGGGTTGTCAAAGTGGGGTTTGATGTTGGTTCGAGCAAGAAACAGAAAGAACTGAGAAGGAGAATAACACACTGACCAAGATGATTCCGTGAATTGAAAGAGTTTCCAGGGAAAAGAAGAGCGAGAATAAAGAGAAAAAATGTGGTCGATGTTGAGTTAGGATATGGGTATTGAGCCTGGTTGTGAGAAATGGGTTCGATCTATGGCTGAGACTGTTTTTGGAGTCGATTGCCGTGACACAGCGAGAAAAAGAAAGTTGGGACAGAGTTTAAATGGTGAATGTGTGCTAGTTTTGATTGCTTGTGAAATGATGATAGTATGGTTGAATTAATGCATGGGTTTGTTTGTGAATGCCTGATTATTGCAGGGAAGGAGTTGTATAGTCGGAAATACAGGGAAAGTCACGCCGGAATCACTATTAGAAGCTGCACCCAATGTGCTGATAAAATGACAGATAGAAGTTGTCGTGAATAGTTTGGATGGTGCTTGTCAGTTTCCTAAGACTGACAGGCTTAATTGATTTCTAATAGTTCTGTTTGGGCTGAAAAGTGTGGGCTTCTAATAATTCTGATTTTGGCGTAGATTTTTGGTAGATTTACGGGGCTTGACCTATTTTTGGAATTAGAGAGTTAGGGTTATAATAGAAAAGAAAGTTATATTCCAAGAGGGTTTCTACAAGGGATAAAGCTACATAAGAACAACTTCAACAAGAGGGGGAGATATCTAGGTTTAGAACTAGTTTTCTTCTCACCTCTTCTACTTCTTTTTGTAGGTTCACGCGGAAAGATTTCTCATATCTAGGGTTTGCAATTTCTTATCTTCTTCAATTGTGTAAACTCCAATTCTGAGTAGTTAATTTTCTTGTTGGTTAGGGAATAGTTGGATTTCATGATACATGATTCTTTCTATTAATACATGAGTTTTGTCTTAATATTATCGTTCGTGATTCACTACAAATATCTAATTGATTGATTGTTTGTTTAGTTAAGTTGCAATTTGATTGAACTCACACTCACATCTAAAGCTAATTTAGGGTTTATTATACGCAAAAGTGATACTCCCTTAATACAAGTAGCATAATGTGATTATTGCTTGTAGTGATACATCCTAGTACTCACATGTGAATCATGACCTTTGTTAGATTGAATTAGTGTGTTTTACATGTTCAATTGCATTGATTAGCCTAATTTCATAAATATTAATGCTCCTCGGGAATTATACTTGATTAATGCTTTTACAGGTTAAGTTGTTTTCTTGGTAGAATTCATATTCGCATCTTTTAATGTGTTTGTTGATGACTTGAGGAAATTTGCGGGATATTCTTGCGATTAAGGTATTCTAGGATTTTTGATAATAAGAGATTAAATATCAATTCTAATTATAGTACAAGAACATGTTTTATGAATAAAAACGAAGCCTTGACCAACGTTCTCAACTCTTTGATTCTTTTCTACAATTTATAAGCTTTCTTAATTAGTTTATTTTACTTTAACTGAATCCACAGTAATCAAAATCGTTCCTCGGTCCTACTCGGTGGGGTAGGTTCGAGCGAGGACCAATGAGCTCGGACTTGGAAATCGCCAAGACTCGGCCTCATACTCGGAACCTATTTATTAGAGATTTATATATACTACCCATGAGCCATGACTTATACCTAATTAAAATTAAAATTTTAACATTAAAGTTTAACACTGTCATATAGTCAAGGAAAGAATGCCACTATTAGCACATTATCAATAAAACTTCTAATTGTTCAACATAACATTCGTTTATTCATTCAACATTAAATAATTTATTCCAAAGTCCAAACAAATTAAACAAAAAACTCTTTAACACAAACCGCAACAACTTCTAATTATTCAAGATCAAACTCAATTCCATCATCAAGTCTTCAACTGGTTCAAATCCTGCACCACCATGTCCATTAAGACCATCATCATAATCCTAATTGTCATCTTCTTCATTCATCACAGTCCCGTTTGGATATTAAATAGCACGCACGGTAGAGGTTGTTGAACTTCTAGTAACTGGTCTAAAGTTAACCCCAATTACATCTCTAACTTGTTCCAAAGTTAGGACATCAGCACCTAGAGTATACAATTCATCCACATTAGCTGGGTCTAGCCATTCATCATCTTCATCATGTTCTTCTAAAAAAATAGGTTTCTTAATAGCACCAACTTTATTTTTATGGTCAAGGTCATATATTCGCTGCAATTTCTTGTTATACTGAATATACACAGAATCATTCCATTTTTGTTGTAGGAAACAAGTCTGTTTCTTTGAATGTATATGAAATCAATGAAGGAGCATATTTCAAGTTTACAATGGCGGACAAGTAAAGACATTAGGGAACAAATTAAATGTACTTACATGATTGAATGAACTCCAATTGCGCTTGTATGGTGAAACATTACAAGTTTGACTCAAGACTCTGATTGCAAATTTTTGAAGGTTTGGGACATCGATTCCCCCATTTATGATCCACCAAACATCTGTTATGTATGAACCAAAATAGAAAGTAAGTACACTTACTACTTAGCAACCAAAGAGTATGCAGCAAATAAGAAGAACTTACGAGGTTGCAAATTATCTCTGCCCATAATAGTAGTTGTGGCTCCTAGTTCCCCAATTGAATCACTATAGCTAAGAAGTTCAAGCTTGGCCTGATAACGATCTTCTTCACTAGGTATAAGTACCTCCATTGTCTTGTAAATAACTTTCTTAATTTTTGCATAGTTCACACCATTGTCCATTTCTTCTGCAGGGATATTATAAAAATATCTAGGATTAAGGTAATATGTTGCTTCATAGAGTGGGTGATTAAGTTGTTGTTTCCATCTTCTATCAACTTCTTCTTTAATAACTCCCCATGAAGCATCCCCAATGAAGTTTCTTTCTAAACGCTCTCTGGCTTTCTCATTTTCTCATAGATGTAACCCACAGTAGGTTTACGCTCGGTATCCATTAATCTCACAACTTTTATTAAAGGACCCAATATATTAACAGCAAATACAATGTCATCCCAAAATTGCCTGCTAATAACTATTCTAACAGCATTTTTCCCTGTCATGTCTTTTGAAAACCTAGATTACATCAATTTATCACTAACAAATAACATCTGCAAAGGTGTTTTTTTTATCATGAATGCTCTTAAGTGTGTAATATTGAGTTACAAATCTAGTCTTTGTAGACCTATGCAACTCTTAATTTCCAGTTATTTTTCTCATCATACTAAGTACTTGTACATGTTCATAAAGATAAACAACAAGTCTTTTACCTCGAGCAACCGACCTATTTATTTGTGGAAGCTTATCCCCAAGTTCCTCAAGTATTAAGTTTACTCAGTGAGCAGCACAAGGTGTCAAAAATATGTTTGGATATCGCTCGTGTATAATGCTCCCAGCAGCCTTAAAATTAGAACCATTGTCAGTAAAAAATTGAAAAACATTTTCTTCCACAACATCTCTAATTACCTCATCTACCAGATCTGCAATGAGCGATGCATCATTGGTTTTTTGGACGCATCAACGCTCTTCAAGAAGACTGATCCTTTTGGACAGTTCACCAAGAAATTAATCAAATGGTGTATGTTTGTACCATTATCAAATGATGCACGTGTGAGATGCACATGCCACTTCATAGACATAATTCTGCTTAATATGGAACCTCGGGCTTATTGTGGAAGCCTATTTTCGTTGGCCTTATTGTGGAAGCTCAGTCGACTTAATGTGGAAGCCTATTTTTGCTGGGCTTATTGTGGAAGACCAGTTGGCTTATTATGGAAGCCTATTTTTGATGGGCTTATTGTGGAAGCCCCGTTGGCTTATTGTGGAAGCCTATTTTTACTGGGCTTATTGTGGAAGCCCAGTTGGCTTATTGTGGAAGCATACTTTTGCTGGGCTTGTGGAAGCCTATATTTACTGGGCTTATTGTGGAAGTTGGCTTATCGTGGAAGCCTTTTTTAGATAAACATAAATCCTAGAAGATAGACAAGGATCTTCTAGGATAATCCCAAATCTTGGGAAGATAAATGAGAATTTTCCAGGATAAACTCAATCCTAAGAAGATAAATAAGAATCTTCCAAGATAGACTAGAATCCTGAGGAGATAGATATAAATCTTCTGGGATAGACCCAAATCCCGAAAAGATAAATAAATTTTTTTGAGAATAGACTCGAATCCTGAAGGGAAAAATATGAATCTTCTAGGATAACTCAAATCCCGAGAAGATAAATAAGAATCTTCTAGGATAGACTAGAATCCTGAGGAGATAGATATGAATCTTCTAGGATAGATACAAATATTTAGGATAACTACAAATCTAAGTGGTTATTTGGGATAGCTACAACTACATTTGATTTCTGCCTATAAATAGGGGCTAAAATCCAACTCAAATAAAAAAACGCCTACCAATGTTTCACCATATTTCAACTGCTTAGAGCTCTCTCGGAGAAAAACTATTGTAATACTTATATCAATAAAACTTCTCTCCCCAAGGGGATTCATCCGTGGACGTAGGAATAACTTTCCGAACAACAACAAAGTGTGACATATCACCACCATGCTGTATCCACGTCAGCATGTCAAATCACCACGTCAGCATGTCAAATCGCCACGTCAACGCAACGCCAGCATTATCAAGTTATCATGTCAATTTTTGTGTCCAAACACGGCCATGCCAGCAGTAACTCATTGCCACATCATCACCTATCAGCTGTCATGTCAGCAATCTTGTCTGGTCACCGGACATGTCAGCGTTCCATTCAGCCAAGAATGATCCGATTCGACTTACTATTTTGTTTCTTCGACATCTTCTTCGTTTCAAGCTCCAACTGAGTGATTTTTGGCTCATTGCGACCGTCTTTCAATTCCCTACAACATGGAGATGAAAAATTATATATTCGGAAAAGTATTATTTGTACTTGAAACAGCAACATAATGATAGTGTAAATCCTCACTACCTCCGTGGGCACACCACATTCAAATCAACCCTCGATTACACGAGCATCATACATCCAATACTTGGCACAAAGCGCCGCATAACATGCAAGAAGAGTTAACACGTTTCAAAAAAGGTCGGACAACATGGGACGTCCTTTTTAATATCACTACAAGTAATGGGGGCGGCTAGGGTTGAAGGAACGACCAATGCTCAATGAGGTAAGTATTCAATGACTGTTATATTACAAATCTAGTTATAGACAACAAACACCTTGGTTTTAGACAGAATTGAGAACATTTTTTGCAAGTATTTATTAAGGAAATACTTGTAAGGTTATTCTAAAATAGAGAAAGACAGAAACAATTGCAATGGAACAATACCTTCCTTGTACGACTTGAGAGGTAGAGAAGCGATTGTTTGCGAAGGCACATTAAGGAAGCCGTAAGGAACATTCTGGAAGAAGGAGTCAGGCGCTTAGGCTTTTATCTCAAGTATACTTCTGGCCTCATGAAAATGACGGAAAGAATATGCAAAAAAAAATGATTGCCTTGTCAGCTGCATGGTCCTCTTTTAAAATGGTCAGCAAATGAGCTACCTCCGGTTACGACCCATGATCAATCATCAAATGGGGATTGGATATTATAGGTCCATCTCCCGCTGCACCTGGGGGCGTCAAGTATTTGTTAGCTACAACCAACCACTTCACAAAATGGATAGACGGACCTGCAAGTGGAGGTGCGTACTGGCTAAAAAACTTCAACGACACCACGCCTTCAACCAGAAAAGTTTTTTTTTCATTATTATAATATTATTTTCTCATTAATAAAGAAATTATTCCTCCAACAATTATTTCCGCAACAAGTGCGTACTTACTCAAAGTAAAGGAGCAATTGCTATCAATGTAACTAAAGAAGTGTTGGAACGAAAGGGCAATTGATGTGCCTAGTCATATACAAGAAGAACCTGCACTCAAGGTATGTAATCTTCGATATCGCTACTATTAATTTAGGTGGACACCGGATTTTCATATATGCATGTAAAGTAGAAGAGATTCTCAGAACACATTCTTATTAAAGAAGAAAACCAAAAAATGGAATATTGTTATAAACTAAATCAAAAGATGAACTATTGCACAAAAGAAATATAGAGAGAAGAAGAGAGAATTTCTCATTACTAGATATTAGTATCCATTACAAAGGAATGAGCCTCAATTTATAGGCTAATACAAGAGAGGATGATAAAGATAGCATTAACATTAGGAAGTTAATGGAATGCATTCTCATAACTAAGGTATTAAACTAAGTTATTACACTAAAATGTGGGGGTTACCAAGAAGTGAAAGATGTGAAGAGGTGGAAGGGTAGATGATAAGGTGGTGGTGTAAGAGGGGTGTAAGAGTGGTGGAATCCACCAAAGAATTAATTTACAACACTCCCCCTTGGATGACACCACTCTATTATGATATTGCCTCGTTAAAACCTTGCCAGGAAAACCCAAAAGTGATAAAACCTAGACGAAGGAAAAAGAGTACAAATCATATCATGGTGTTGGACGCGTCAAATATTGCCTCATTAAAACCCTGCTAGGAAAACCCATTGGGACAAAACCAAGCGAAGGAAAAAGAGTACAACACGCATAAATTTCCATCACACAATACTGATGTTCTCCCCCTGATGATGTGCACCCAAAGAAGTATAGAAAGACTGATTACATAATGTTGATCTCAAGTAGAATCAGTGACCGTCTTTGTTCAAAACAAGATATAAGTTTGTCTTCAATAATGTCTTCGAATATCTCTTTAAGCAAATTTCTTCAAGTTCGTTGCCTCATCAAAACCTTGTCGGGAAAACCCAGAAGGAAAAAACCTTGACTAAAGAAAAAGAGTACAACTGTAGATAGATTAACAAAAGGAGTTGGACATATATATATTGCCTCGTTAAAACCTTGAGAAGGAAAACCCAGTTGGACAAAAACCTTGACTAAGGAAAAAGAGTACAACTCGTAAAGTCCAATATATCCTCTAGCAGAAAGAAGATATCTCAGTTGATTTACCACAAGTAGCTAATCAGCAACCATCTTCAGCTCAAAAAAAAAAATTGTTGGTAATGGAGACCTTTATGTTGCCATAACTTAATTTCAAATCTCAAGTTGAATTGTCTTTGTCAAATTCCCAATGGTTATTTGTAGGACCTGATATATCTTTTATTCTTCGTAAATTCCTTTCAAACAATAATAGATGATCATCGTTGTTGCTGCAAAAAGGATGTTGTATCGTCTAACAATTTGGAAAATGGAAACTGATTATCTGTAGTTCATTACTTACGAGACTTTGGATAAACCGTCAAAGCAAAGATCAAATGTTAGAGGTACTACAAAAACCAATATACACAATGCCTCCATATTAGTGCTATTTAAGTTTGGCAAACAAATTCACTACCGAACAATTTCAAGTATAACATATAAAGTTATACATAAAATCAAGCACAAAAACAACTTGTAATTAGTACGTAATACGAACCAGAGAGAGTGTTACATACCCGTTACCGAGATGAAAGTAGATTGCTATTACACAAGTTTTATTAGGAGGTTACGTATTTATCCATGTAAACATGTCAAAACTTTCTAAAGTTGACAAAATCATGGACCATTATAATGCTTAATAAGTTTGATACATGATTCCAAGATCTTTTATCTTGAATTCTTTCAATAAGGAAGTATAACCTGTGATAATCTTTTAGAAGTTTACACGAACGTTATCTTCGATAACAAACAATTATGTCAGAATATGACATGTAAAAAACTGGCAAATAATAGTTTCCCTTAAAATTCATCTATCAACGGGGTACACAATACTTACCAAAGTATTGGGTATTTTCAAATCATTTAAGAGTAGATGATGTAATTTCACAGATCTCAAGTGTCTGTAGAAACTAGATGCCACGAGTGGCGCTGTGCAATTAGCGTCCTTGTTCCTCTCGTCTCACTTTCATGCAAACTAATTAAGCATCAAACTTGTAACCTTCCGGGTTCACAATTTTTATTTATGTCCAAAAATGTTTATTAGTGAGAGGACAACCAAATATGGGTGTCTTTCACCCATATTAGTCAACCATACATATTGTCGATATTTCACGACAGTTTCTCTGCGAAAAAGGATTTTGTCTATAATACATGTATGGTTGTCCCTACTCTGAATACATGTTCGACAATAACTACGATTATATACGCGTATAAAAATCATTCTTTAATATTGACACCACTTGTCCACTTAGGAATGAATTCCTCTTTAGGAGATAAATATGGCTCGGTAATTAAAGATCGTAGTTAAATAGTCTCATTGAGAACATTATCAATAGCCTCCCCAGGAGCACTATTTTGATCCAGCGTGATTGGCTTCCTCTATCAAGGAATATATATTATTTTATTTTATTTTATTTTTCATCAACAATTCAGATGAGTTGTAGACGACTCAATTATTGTTAACTCATGGCATGCCCTACAGGGACATAAACTAATGCCAAAATACGTGCAACAACAAATGAGTTTTAATTATTCTTCTTGTAAAAATAAAATGCTTCAAGCATATCATAATGAATGAATAACTTCTCCACCTTATACCGAATTGGTGCAAGAATTATGATAAGACCAATTCATGACGTTCTTATAACGACTGCTTTCCTCCCTCTAACGGCGGGAAGTCTCATCACATCTAATATTATTCATGCAAAATATATTATGGGTGAGTGACCTTGGATCCAAGTAGGTCATCCGAAAAACTTTTTTTTTTCTTCGGATTGTTCATCATAATATTACAATTAATAATTTTAAATCACCCATGCTCATATATGTAATTAAAATTTGACAGCGTATACTTTATCGGTGTGCACCCTGATTAGCATTTATTATAAACGATAGTCATATGCTCTTGTATTGGTACGTCTACCAAAATTTAAGCGGGAAATTCCGCTTGATTGGTACTAATCAATCAATATGTCGGAAACGTTTAATGCTGTAAAAAGTGTGCTCTTGTAGCAAAGAATATGACATATATTTTGAGTTTTGATAATAAAACCATTAACAAAAGTATAGATTGACGAGAGAGAAATAATAAAACCATTAACAAAAGTATTTAGTAACTATGGGCTACTTCGGGAACCCAGAATTTTATGGGTACCTGAAATCCAAAAAATTTCATAGACCCCTTCTGGAGTCTATATTTATGGATTTACTGCGGGAACCCACAATAATTTGGATTGCTACAAAAATTTATAATTTGCATGTTAGACTACTTTTGGAGTTAATAACATCCCATGGATTGCTTCTGGAATCCTTTTTTTTTTTTTTTATTCAAGACCAATAATTAAAATAAACAAAAATCAAAATAAATAAAGAACATACACAGATACAGTACCAACATAATTTAAATATCAATTTCGTCATCTTCGGGTTTGACGAAATATTCATTACCAGTGTACACGTGGACACATTATTTGTAAAATAAAATTGTCTTAACATCAGGGTCATGTTACTTCAGGAACCGCGGATAGAGACATGATGTCACTTTGTTACGGGTCACTTCAGGGACCGACCGATTAACGGAGTGAACTCTTTTGTCCATATTGTGTCACACTGAGTTCCAACTTCAGGTGGAACAGTCTATTTTAATAATAATAATAATGAAAAAAAATGTACCAACATGTTCATGAATATGCTTAGAATAGTTAAACAAATAAATCAGATTATTTGCTTAGAATAATAAAAAAAAAAATTATTTTGCAAGATAAAAATTATATCTTAATTTCTTACCGCTAAGGAGAGCTAGCGTGCTGATAACGTGTTATAAACTAAATCAAAAGATGAACTATTGCACAAAAGAAATATAGAGAGAAGAAGAGGGAATTTCTCATTACTAGATATTAGTATCCATTACAAAGGAATGAGCCTCAATTTATAGGCTAATACAAGAAAGGATGATAAAGATAGCATTAGCATTAGGAAGTTAATGGAATGCATTCTCATAACCAAGGTATTAAACCTAAGTTATTACACTAAATATGGGGATTACCAAGAAGTGAAAGATATGAAGAGGTGGAAGGGGAGATGATAAGGTGGTGGTGTAAGAGGGGTGTAAGAGTGGTGGAATCCACCAAAGAATTAATTTACAACAAATATCTTGCTATTAAAAAAAAAAAGGACAAGTCCAAGAAATATCTATTAAAGAGAAAAACTAGTTAAATAGTTCCAACAATGTCTTGTTGGAATTACAAGCTAAGAAATAAAAGTTCTAAGAAGGAGAACATCTACAGAAGTCTACTAAGGATCCGAGTCCAAGAGATATAGTACTAAGCCTAAGAGGAAGACATCACCAAGAAAAGGGTGCATCTATAAGAAATGAGAAACCAAGCCTAATCATCCCGGAGAGGGTCCTCTTCAGGATCATAATTAAGATCATATGGCTCGTCATCACTAGTGGAATCATCAGGATAACCCCCATATCCATGAGCACGATCACGACCAAGCCGAGCACGGTCACGCTGGCCCCGTATGACGGCTATGACATTGATAACATCGACATTTCTATTCTGGAGTATCTCTAGTTGATTTATGAGCCTTGCGATTTCATCTTGGTAATTACTCAATGCAAGTATTTGGATCCTTTCCCGTTTGACTGCGAATTCACTATGAAGCTTTCCATCTCGACGAAGAACGGAAAGCCCCTATAAGATAGTAAAGAAATAATTTCGGTGAAAAAGAGACAAAAAAATAATGAAATACAAACACTTTTGTATGCTTGTATGTGTACGTACCGCGAAGTGCAATTGCATATCCCGGTCGATAGCTTGAGGGACATCGTTCATGAGATCATAGAAGCGGATGTCGTCGGGCAGCATACCCGATCTGACCATCTCACGTGCAACAACAGGGTCTCTCATAGCAGAATCACCATAAGTAACAACAGCACCACTTGGCTTGCGCATGGTATGCAGAAAAGGATAATCATTTGTCAACACGCGAGGCGGCTTTGGCATGCGAGGTGGAGTGGCCGGAGTATACTTAGGAGACAAAGGGATGTCGTCATCAAAATCATGTTGAGGCGACAGAGGGTTGTTACCAGACTCATCATCAGTAATTTCCCGGCAGTACTTCACAAAAGGGGATTCCTTCTCAATGGACCAGTGGAGTTAGAAGGTTAATTTTTAAGGCAGACATTCTACAAAAAAAATGTGGTCAGCTAAAATTTCTCTCACAACAGCCAGTGCTTCAAAGTATTGAATGGCTGGACGTGCTATACATTCTGGGCGTAAGCGCCAAAGAAGAATTTAGGAGGTCTAGTTCCTGGCAGTAATGGTGCTAATGTTAGTACCAATAGGTCACGACATTTAAACTCAATCCAGGTACGCTACTACTAGTATGATATTATTTGACAAGGACTTAAAAGGAAGTGATATTACTGGCTGATGTTACACTGAAGATCGTGAAAGCTAGAAATACAGGATAGCAAGCTTGATTAAGCTTCAGCACACAAGGGAGGTCTCTCACAAGGTGTTGAGATACTTCAACAATCGAGCAAGCGACCAGAATAAAATAAAGAATGCTCGAAGACCTCATACAATATACAAGAACTTTGAGCATACTGTGAATGACAAAGAGGCGTGAATTACCTTGCAGTCGTCGTGAGTCTGATGCACTGAACGACAGCAACCTGTGGACAAGTGTGGACAGCTACACAAGGACCTGCGAAGGACAAGAAAGGCAAAAATCAGACCACGCTAAGAGGCAAAGAAAATTAGCCATGAGCCACAGATCCTATGCTATTGTGGAGGGCCATGGCTGAGATATTAAAGACTGAGAAAGGCAGCAAAAGTTCAGTCGAGAGTTGGGTACTAGTCGTAAGAAATTTTAAGAAGAACTCGGTGTTACCATCAGAGATACATGTTTCAAGCCTTATCAGCGACTCCATGAAGACTCTATCTTGATCAATCACGTATTAAGGTTTGGTCAAAACCAAGCTTGTCATCATTCATGATGGATGCGAAGTAATTTGAAAATTCTAGAAAAACATGCAGAGAAAGCGTCTATTCGAGATTACGATAACAAGGAGAATGTTTGAAAAGTTTACATCCAAGTCATAAAAGTCATTATATAAAGCTAGAAGAAACACGAAAAATCTGTGGACTGTGGGAACAGGCGAAAAACAAATAAACGGTTGGGAAAGAAGCTAGAAGAGTTCAGAGAGTTAAAGAATAAACAGCTGATAGAAGTCTCATATTGTAACTACAATAACATGTCAAGCAATAACAGGAGAAGTATGTTGATCGAAAATAAGGTGAGCTTGACGTGAAAACAAGAGAGCAGGATAGCTACTTTTGTAGCAAAAAAGACAAAGAGGAATTGGTAAGAGGTTTACTTTGGATGCAATGAGTCGCGAACCCGAATTCCTGATCGAAGATACAGAAAAAGAAAGGATAGTAACGTATTTGAAGTTCAGTAATCAACACAAAAGGACATAAGAAAAATTGATAAAGAAAAGTACATACCTCAAGGAGGAAACAACTTCAGATGAATATCAGAGCATGACATAGGGGAGTGCGTCCCTTTTATAGAGAAGACATGAGCATTACGCAAGAAACAAACTCCTCCAATTCGAGTTTTACTAGGATTCAAATTCCTAAGTGCAAGGTACAATTGTAATAGGAGTTAAATTCTATGGTGGCTAGGAGCGTAACAAGAAGAAGAGATTGAACGCAAGATAAATATAACAATTTACTTACGGAAAGAGATTAATTCAGAGCTGGCAGGAAGTGGGTGGGGTTAATCTCGTTAGTAGTACAGGCGCCAACCACAGATTGTGTGCCCCTCTCGGAGTAGTTGATGGTTCGATTGATTTACGATAAGCGAGTACGCACCATCAAAATCAGGACAAGGAGAGGAGCAGTGGAGGCGTTAACAAAGCTATACATAGCTGGGTCGAGTGGCAGCACGAGGACTAAGAGCAAGCGAGCTACCAAATCTCAACTAGTCGATGTGGGAAGAGGAGAAGGTCACTCAGACATTAACACAAACAGGTTATGTGCCTTACCCTTCTCGATATTGTTTGAGTCGTTCATGGCTTCCAATTTCACCCAAATATTCCTGCAAAGATCAGTTCA